>OX578277.1:25269353-25440194 GCA_951217055.1 Gerris lacustris | reverse complement strand
ATTATTGAAAACTTTCTTATTCTACATAAATACTCAATTTAAGAATCAATTTAGCAAAATATAAAGACCGCAGACGGCTGAAATTAATCTGGTGCTATTCGCGGGCTGCTTTCGACAAACCAAATTTCATAAAAATCATATGAGTACTTTTGAAGATATTGGAGTAAATAAATGTAGGTTTGTGCGCATGTGGAATATAGAAAGAAATGGGCACAGAAGGTTAAAACTTATATGGGACCAACAATGGGGTAATTGTGACCTATACCATCCAAATTTTATTAAAATCGGATGTGTAGTTTTAAGGATATGTTGGTTAGCAAAAATTGAGCGACAGACCTAGAGATAGAAACGAAACCAAAAATGTTCCTTGATGTCTGAAACGGATTTCTGTCTTGGAATTTTTGCAATCGGAGACATAAAAAAAATTGTTTATTAGAACAATCACATAGCTTCTTTTACCTTTGTAAGCTCAGAAACAAAATGAGGGAAAATTAAATAGATTTGACAATTTATAAAATTAGATGAGTACTTTTGAAGATATAGGTGTAAATAAATGTATGTTTGTGCGCATGTGGAAGAGAAATAAATGAAGGCATAAGGTTGAAACTTATATTTGAGACCAACAATGGGCTAAGTATGACCTACCCTCCAAATTTAATTAAAATCGGAAGAGTAGTTTATAAAATATGTTGGTTCGTAAAAATAGAGCGACAGAGCGACAGATAGACACATCACCAAAAATGTTCCGGATTATTAAAAACACTTTATTTAATAATCCACGTGTTTTCCATCCCTTGAATCTCGCAAACTATCCAATCTAAAGAAAAAATAAATGGGATCATTTTGTAATAAATTTGATGTAGTTAAATTTTGCACTCTACACATTAGAGAAATATAGAGAAGTTAAAAATTTAATTAATTATTCTGAGTTATTAAGTTCAGAATATTTAATCTTTTTTACATTTCTGGTGGGGTATCAAATGAAGGTACCTACTGAAGTGTATATTACAAATATATGCATATAACATTTTATGAGTATCGTGCTTTTTACCGCCAATATTGCTCTTTTTAGAGCCAACATCCCCCCCCCCCCAACCACCCAATAGCACCGTCCTAAAATTTTGAAATAATTCATGCTAATACCTTATTGTGGGGCGATGCAAATAACAGGGTGAAAATCCTATAGTTGTTATAAATTGCAAGTTTTGTGTGAGCATATGTGCTGTGAAACAAAAATTTTATTTTTTGTTAAATTTCGAGTGGGGTATCAAAAGAAAGCTACTAACATATACAAATATATAACAACAACTATATAACATTTCATGAGAATTGAGCTTTTTGCCACCAAGATTTTATCGCCAAAACTTTCTCTCCCACACCACCCTATAACAGCTAGTCCTAACATTTAAAATAACTCATGCAAATACCTCATTGTGGGGCGATGAAATTTGCCAGAATAAAAATTTACTTTTTCGTTAAATGTTTCATCATTCGTTAAATGTTACTTATAAGTAACATTTTGACCCCCCGGGGGATCAAAATACCCCCGGTAAATACACAGAAAAACTACTCTACTATCCTTATTCTACACTGCTTTTTTTGTTTTTTTGCCATTTACATTTGTTTATTTTTTTTTGGAACGAAGTTCCTTATGGCACGTTTTTGGAGCCCGGGAGTGAATCCGAAAAAAACGACCAAAATCACCGTCACAAAATAACCATCACAAAATCACAGTCACAAAATCACAGTCACAAAATCACAGTCACAAAATCACCGTCACGCAAAATCCGTCACGAAATCAACAGATGACGATAACTTGAGTAAAAGCTCACCGTGTTTGTGTGATAAAATTTGGTACACATGTTCATTTTACCAATGCTCTGGCTGAGTTCGTCGGAAAACGTTATCCGCCCAAGCGTTCACACGCAACGCTCGCATAAACGTAAGCTTTAAAAGACGGGAAAAAGTGTTATTAAGGTAGCCTGTTACTTGACTTGTTTTGATTATTTTTGTTATATATGTCAAAAAAGTCACTTTGTTTTGTAAATAAATAATATATAATCATGTAAAATTTCACCCTGATACAAGCAGAAGCTGTAGAGTAGGGAAGAGATATATTTTATAATATTTTAAATTAATTGGCCAGGTTGGTAGAAAACAGTCCTACTTCAATCCAAACTCCTTTAACAAACATACTCTTTCACTATGAACTCATCATGATCAATTTTTTTCTTATATTTAATATATATTTATATGTTTTTTCTTCAACAAATGTTGTTAAAATTAACACCTTTTTAAATTGTAAATTATAATTAATTTTTGATGGATTTTTAGGTGTACTACACCTAAAAATCCATCAAAAATTAATTATAATTTATATATTTATAGTAAGACGCTTGCTTTAATTATATAAATAATGATTTTCTTTTAATTTTGCCTTAACTCTGCTAGGTACAAACAGTTCGTTACCTCTAATTTTGTCTCTTTTCTAACTCCACCATGTATAAGTAGTTAGCAATGTATACGTACTTAGCAGTGTGATTTCAAAATTTATATTTAATGAAAAATGTAAGGAACTTCGTTCCTACCGGGTGTCCCGCGACACCACACGTATTTTTTTTACTTTTATACAGGGTTGGATAGGGAAATAATAAAAAGTTAATAACGTATTTGCCTAATAACCTACGAAACCCTAAAAAGTACTTGAATGCAAGTACTTCCCTGTGATTTTTATTTTCTTGTTTAACAAAGAAGCAGATGGACTTTTTTTTTTAAAAAAAAAGATTGATTATTGCCTATTTATTAATCGATTATTGAGAAGAATAAAATTAATTTTAAATGTTTATTTTCTATTAAATGTTTATATATTTTTCCTATACCACCCCTCAAGACCATGGGTGATTTCATTCACTATGAGTGATTTCAAAAATTCTCAGTAAAAATAACTATAACTTAGTCTTTGAGTTATATTCAGTCTGAGTAAGTTCTACAAAATCTCTGTAGAAAAAAACTAACTTAAATAATATTGTGGCACAATTTTGCATGCCACTAACTTAGTTCTTAAGATGTTCTAGTAAAACATTCCATGTTCAATTAATTATGTGTAGCCTAATTACCGACTGCAGAATTATTAAAATATTATATAAATATACATACAGGATCATGAAAGTAATTACTTATGAAATTATGAAATACATTAATTTATGAATAATGTATTTAGATTTTAATAATTTGCATACGTACTTATTGTAACATTGTTTTAAAAACCTATGTTATTAATATTAATAATAATTTTCTTTATATAAATACATGCAAACATATATATTAATAATAGATAAATAATAACAATTAATCTAAGAAAGAAAAAAAAATTGCATAATTAAATTATTATTTTTCCCAAAGGAAATTGCATAAGAGTTTTTAATTATTTGTTCATTAATTTAGATGATGGTTCAAAATTTGCTAACATTGGTTTCACATTGTGAACGGTTTATTTAAACTGGTTTGGAATTAACATTTTTTAAATGTTCTTCCAATAATGGAAGATCATTTAACATCCATAATTTCCTATCAATATATACATATGCACTGCACATACATACACACACACACATCACAACACGCGTGGGGTCTAATCTACTGGGTCAATTTTGATGAAATTTGTCCCACATGATAGAAAAATCATACTTCGAGAAGTGAATTATAGATCTCTTAATTTAAGGGGCATGTTCAATAGACCTCGACGTTTAGGTTTTGTCTGGGTTTCAAAAGTCTGGTTTCACGGGCGCCGACTTTTAAAAATTATTGGGGGGGGCCACGGAGGGGTAAGGAATACTCCCCATGAAACGGGGGGTCCAGGGGCTCTCCCCCGGGATATTTTGAAAAAATAGGTTGCAAAAACTGCTATATTTGAGGCTATCTGGTGAGTTTTTATAACAGACACAAAGAAAATTTCATGCCAATAGAAACGTGTTTTTTCATTTTAACTAAAATACCAACTAAAATATTTTTGCCCATAACAGATAAAAATGATTAATTATCGCTTCAATTGATTTCACTACAAACGTTGTAGTGTAATATAATAAATAATAAGTAATAATAACACTAAGAAAAGCTTGTTTTTTAATCTATATAAATAAAATTAGGAGTGTTCATTTTATCAATGCCCAGGACGAGTTCGTTGGACAACGTTATCTGTCCAAGTGTTCATGCGCAACGCTCGCGTAAACGTGAACTTTAAATTTAAAATTAGAATTTTAGGTCGAGAAAAAAACCTATCTTCATCTATTTAATGAGACAAACAATCCTCGATTGTACGAATAGTTAGAATTAAAAGACCTCCAAATAGTAAAAGCTAAATATTATGTAGGGCTAGTAGATAATATATCCATGAGCGATTCGTAATTTGATGTTAATTTTAATAAATTATAGGTTAATCAGTTGTCTCTATTCTGGACTGACACTCTAAAGCTTACTAATTATTTTTTAATTTTTACAATCCTATTTTTTGGGGGGCTGAGCCCCCCTAGACTTATTATTGGGGGGGGGGGGGGGGGTCGAGCCCCTTGGGCCCTTAGGAGTCGGCGCCGCTGTTGGTTTAATGGCTACTGAAATCCTATTATATTGATAATTATTATTACTCACTTAAAAAAAAATACCCGGGTGGTTTTATGTGAAATAATCTATAATTTTTCCAACCACAATATACATTAAAATAACAATCATTCCGATTGTTTCAGTCTTTCGTCTATGTTCAATGCTAATTATATCAAATTTAATTATCTTCCAAGTAGTGCCTAGAGTTTCTTCAATTATTAAATAATGTTAACTTCATGACTGAAGCCATTTTTTAGTTTAGTTTGTGAGTTCCTAGTTAAGGTAGTACTATTGTAAGTTCCAAGTTGTTTCTAGTTTGTCTTTAGCTTTAGTTTATTTCATGTGTATTCCTTTATGAAGCCTTTACTCAGGTAATTGTACCTCTTAGGTCCTTAATCCGCATCCCTGAATCTATGGGCTCCTTTACAATATTACCCCCACTCCTACAATATATTTTATACTCAACACCTGTATGCTTTTCTCAGTCAATGTAAAATTATCATTCAAAATATTCAATAAACTGATGTTATTTTTTATGAAGACAATTATTTTAAATGAAACAACTTGTGTCTTTTTATGTAAGTGAGTACTAATTATCATTATGTTAAATTACCACAAAATATCTGTCGTTTCAGACATCTCAGGGAACTCAGTCCTCAGAGAACACTTTTGGTTCCGTGTTTGTCTGTCGGTCTGTCAGTGTCTGTCTGTCTGTTTGTCTGTTGGTCTATCTATCTGTCTGTCGGTCTGTCCTCAATGTTTGCGAACCAACATATCTTATAAACTACACGTCTGATTTTTATGAAATTTAAATGGTAGGTGATCATTAGCCCATCGTTGGTCCCATATAAGTTCCAACCTTCTGCGCTAACAACATTTATTTACGCAACCAAACATTTTTTTACTCCTATAGCTTCAAAAGTACTTATCTGATTTGTATGAAACATTTATAGTTTATCGAAAGTAACCCGCAGATAGCCCCAGATTAATTTGAACCGTCTGCGTTCTTTAACGTTATTTAAATTGATACTTTAATTCACTCAAAATTTCAAAACAATTTTGACAGATTAAAGCAACGGGGGAAACAAACAAATTAGACAATTATGGCTTGTAAAAGTATAAAAGCAATAAAGTACGTGATAGGATGCGAGGAAGCTATGTGCCACACATATTGGCAGTCTATTTTGTAACCCCATTAGTTTGCTCTTCAATGACCTTATAACAAGGTCGAAAATATTCATGATAATAAGAAATTAATTGTTATTATCATTACACCTATCCATTATTTACAAAATTATCTCGTTTAGAAGGGTGTTAATTTGTTAACTAAAATAAGTAGAACATCACAAGAAATAAATAAATAATATTATCTGAAAGTAATAATAATTTAAATAATTCTTAACTTGACCGGAAAATCAATTAGGCAAGGTAAGAACAATGATCTGATATCATGCAATGAATAAAATTGACTTTTATATTAACATTCATGCTCCGGTATCTAGTCCACGAGATCACGGGTTCAATGACAAGTGGTAGTAGGCAATGTTTTACATTTGATCTATTTTTTTTCTGCGAATTTAATTTTCTTTTATTGAATTTCTATTTATAGTTTTACTTTCTCATATGCATAACACATCGATGGCTTCATCGATACGCATTATCAGGCGTCTAAAGGGAGACCTTTAGACGAAGTGTTCATTATAATCTTTCAGCTTCTGTCCCCGGCAGGACTGACAGTTTAGACTGAACAGTCCGTCTAAAGGTCTGCCACCTTCACTTCTCGGGGGGGGGGATCTCAAAAGTTGATCCGACGATATTATAAAGAAATAAAATTGTAATTTTACCTTTTTTATGTTCCAATTGAACCACATCCCTTGGCATATCCAGTAGGGACAACAGTTGTAGGACAATTTCTGGAAAAAAAAAAATACCCTGCCAATTAGAGTGGCACATAGCTTCCTCGCGTCCTATCGCGTATACTTTAATGATTTTAGGCTTTTAAAACCCATTATTGTCTAATTTATTTAATGTCCCTAGGCTCGCTGTGCTATTGAAGAGGGAAGTAAAATTGAGAGGTGGGGAACCAAGCCACCTCCTATTCTCCTCGTCTATCTCCCTCTCCGCGTTCTCCAATGAAAAACTATTAATAGTGTTAGCGATCTTTAACACTTCATAGTGGTGTGATTTTTTCCCGACCTAAAATTCCAATTATAAATTTCAAGTTCACGTATACGCAAGCGTTGCCACGAACGCTTGGGCGGATATAGCGTTGTCCAACGAACTCGTCTTGAGCGTTGGTAAAATAAACATGTCTACTAATTTTTTTCAAAATCTACTTACTCAAGTTATCTTCTCACAATTCAGGGGACACACAGACCGACAGGCAGAAAGACACAGACAAAAGACCAAAAATGTTCCCCGATGTCTGAAACGGATTTCTGTCATGAAATTTTTAAAATCAGAGACGTACATTTTTTCTTTCTCAAGAGTGAACACAATGTTTCCGTTATCTTCGGTAAGCTCGGAAGCAATAAAAAGAATACGTTACTTCTTAATGTTGACCCCTAAGTGAAAGATATGATTGATTTAATTAGTATAAATGAATCTTATGTGTTTTCTGTGGGAATTGAACCCGGGTCCTCCTTCTCGTTGGTCAGACTCTTTAACTACTAGACCAGGAGACATTCTTACTGCTTATTCCTACAAATATTCAAAAGGGATAGATCTTAGAGGAGATTCTTCAGAGAGTCCAAGAGTTAACTGGATATCTATAGAACCTTAACTGGAAATCTATTAAAGATAACCTTAAATAGATATCCTAATAAGATGACCCAGTATGGCATCAAAAATGGGATGACCATGACCATAGGGTAACCTATGGACCAACAATTATGGCAGAATAAAATCTGGACAAAAGAATATCCCAGGGATGTCTCTTGGATCAGTTGTGCCGCATGGTATAGGTTGCTTTTCCAAAAAAAAAAAAAATACTATTTTCTAAGAAATTAATTTAAGGTGCGTGAAGAGTGTTCAAATCTACGTAGTAAATAAAATATATAGATAGTAAAATCCAGCTATTTTTTTTTTTTTTTTGTGATTTTGATTAATTTACAAACGTTTTGAGGTCCCCTGAATCCAAAAATATGTTGTTTTTTTAAATACATCGGTCTGTAATCTGTACAGACGCTTAGAGCCTAAAACAGTGGGCCGATTTCAATGGGATTTTGCATTTATGTTCAAGGAAAATCATACCCCGAGACTAAATTTAAAAAATATGTTTAGTTCCAAATTTTGGTCGCTAACCCACAAAGAACACCTGTACAAGGGTGTCAAATTTTATGGGTTTTTTTCGCTATATTGGAAGGGACTTATAATTTTGATGATGAGAGACTGAGTCAGTATCAAAAATGACAACTTTGAACTTCTCCCCTTTTAAAAAGGCATAATTTGTCCGAAGCTACTTAAGCTTAATCTATGTTTCAAATTTCAATATACCCCATCTTAAGAAGAAGGAGAAATACGAGGATGAGAAAAACCGGGTGAATTGGTTCAAGTTTAATGATACACACGCATTTATGGAACATCGCCTGGCTCACTGCCATGCGCTAAAAATAGATAAAAATAAATTGGTTATATTATAAATTTGTATAATATAACATTAAATACTATAAAAGAATTGATAGTTAACCCTTCATATTACTATAGCTTACTAACTTGAGGTAATAATCCACAAATTGCCTTTAAAACATAAGATCTTCACTAATTATGTGTGTATACTTATTTATAATTTTAATATTAATAGATTGTGTTTGTTCTCTATAGATGTCGGGGTTTCTACAGAAAGTCCAAGTCTACCAGGAACAAGTTCTAAATGAAACTTTATCAGGTGCGTCCTCACAATGTTATAGCTGCTTATAATTATTATTATAATGTTATTTACAATTTTTTTAGTTTTTGGTAGTTTTCATACTAAGGAAAGATTAAATTTTACTTTAAATCAAATTACAATTATCAATAACTACGGGAGACATACAGAGAAAAATAAACCCCCCCACCGGTACTCGAACCACGGGTCCTCCAATTAATTCGTTACAGGTGCTCTTGCCAACTGAGCTATATGGGAGAATGATTTTTCTCTGTCGTTACCGATACAAATTCCCCGAATCCAAGCTTTCAATCTTATTCTACAAATCTAGAGAGCCAAATATTCACGGCAACAGAACAAGACCGAGAATTAACGCTTATAATTATAAAGTACTCAATTAGTACCAGTACCTAGGTACTAATTCAGGTTCATTAGGTTCCGTAGATTGTACTAGTACAATCTATTAGAAATTCAAATTTTTTAGTTTTTGGTAGTTTTCATACGGAAAGATTAAATTTTACTTTAAATCAAATTACAATTATCAATAACTACGGGAGACATACAAATATTTGAATTTCTAATAGATTGTACTAGGTACAGGTACTAATTGAGTACTTTACAATTTTAAGCGTTAATTCTCGGTCTAGTTCTGTTGCCGTGAATATTTGGCTCTCTAGATTTGTAAAATAAGATTGAAAGCTTGGATTCGGGGAATTTGTATCGGCAACGACAGAGAAAAATCATTCTCCCGTATAGCTCAGTTGGCAAGAGCACCTGTAACGGATTAATAGGAGGACCCGTGGTTCGAGTCCCGGTGCGGGGGTCTATTTTTCTCTGTATGTCTCCCATAGTTATTGATAAATGTAATTTGATTTAAATGTTATTTACTTAATGGTAACATAGATATATTAATATTCGCGAAAATTCGCGAAGATGGATTTACACGTTATATGATCCCTTGAGTCTACAAAAGTGTCGTCTGTGTCGTAATTTTGGAACGAAGTTCCTTAGTTTCTGGAGCCCGGGAGTGAATCCGAATAAAACGACCGTCACAAAACCAACCGTCACAAAACCGACCGTCACGAAATCCACCGATGACGATAACTTGAGTAAAAGTTGACCGATTTAGTTGAAATTTGGTTGTGTTCATTTTACCAATGCCCAGGACGAATTCGTTGGAAAACGTTATCCGCAACTCTCGCGTAAACGTAAGCTTCAAATATAAAGTTGGAATTTTAGGACGGGAAACAAATCTTACTTCATCTATTCAATGAGACAATACACTTCTTTAAATAATTTTAATTGTAAAACCAACACCGACACGTGTTACCAAAACCAGCACCGATGAAGTTTTAAAGATCGCTAAAATTATTAAAGTGGACTTAAACGTTTAAAATAGGAATAAAAACGTTTTTACCGATATCTTACGTTCTAATGTAACGATTTAAATGACACATCGTCTAAAGTACAACTTAAACTGGCATGTAAAATTTCAACCTGATACAAGCAGAAGATGTAGAGTATTGAAGTGATACATTTTATAATAATTTAAATTGAGTGCCGGGTAGGTAGGGAACAGGACTGCACTACTACAATACTCTTTAATTATAAACTCATCATGATTAACTTTTTTCTCGATATTCAATTCATTATATATTTATTGCAAGAAAATCGCTTTAATGATGAAAAGGGGTTTTATTTCAATTTTGCCTTAACTACGCTTTTTCTAACTCCGCCATGTATAAGCAGTTAGCAGTGGCGTATCCAGCGGCTAGGTCTGGGGGGGGGGGGGGGGGGGGGGCACATTCTCAGTCAGCTAAAATAGAAGGGGGGGGGGGGGGGGCATTTGAAGTGGTAACCAGAAAATTTTAAAATATATATATATACATTGCTCGATTACTAGAAGTTGAGGTGTCGGAACTACAACCTACCCTCTCTTTACCTCCCCCCTCCGTAGAAGGGGGGGTCCGGGGGTGGAAAATTTTGAAAAATAAACGTTCAAAAACAGCATTCTAAAGGCCGGTATAGGTACACGGGGAAACATTTGCTGCTAGAGTGGGTGTCTAGGGTGTGTCTATCGAGTGTCACAGTGGAGACACCGCCTAGAGCGGGCGCTAGACTACCCCCACTTCTCTCTAGCTAATATCGCTCGCGGTGTCTGATTTCTTCGTGTAGATACCACTCAGTTTGTTCTAGCGTTCAGTCTAGGTCAGTTTCAGCTAGGTGTAACTTTTGGCTAGAGCAGAATGCCTACAACCGCAGCAGGGCAGCGTTCCTTCCATTTCCCTGATGCATTGTTCCACATTTGTTATTGTCTATTATATACATACAGGGTGTCAAAAGTCCAAATCCACATGTAAATGGGGGAAATATAGACGTAATAAGATAATTATAAATAAAATATATAGAGGTAGATTATAAATATTTTTTGTAAAAGTAAAGAATAATAATAAAGACAACTAGACATCAATTTTGGCTTACACCTTATACGAACTAAAAAAGATTATTAAATATAATTTTAAAAAGAGATTTAAATATAATTAGACTTAATAGATTTGTTTTCAAAAATGTACTATAAAAAAATTGATGAGTAAAAGATTTGATGAATAATCAGTCTTTAAGGAAGTTGTAATAGCTACAATGTGAAATAATAATAATAGGTATGAAATAATAAAAAATATATTAGAAGTAATTACGTAGAAATTTCCAACCAACGCAATCTTGTTGAGTCACTCGATGAGTGGCTGATAGTTAGAGTTAGAAATCAACGAATATAATGAATAGATTAAAGAAAGGGTGCGGTATCAAAAGTTCTTTGTCATAAGATACAATTTAAATAAGATATAATAATTCCAAACATGAAAAAAAATTAGATAAATATAACAAAATAGACTAAAATGGTAATGCTGAACAAGGCAGCATTGAGAATCTACTATGAATGCGGAGACCAAATGAAGTGTGCTAGATTAGAAAAACACGACACCGTGTGGACAGTCCGGACACTGCTCTAGCAACTTTATTCAAGGTCACACTCCGAGACTACTCTCAGAGACTAGTCTAGCTAAACTTTGGCCCTCAGTGTAGACAGATCGGACACCTCTCTCGCCGGTATACACGGGGACACTTAGAGCGAGACAGTCTAGCGAGTCTATATAGTCTCTATTCAATGAGACAAACAACTTTTACGTTCTTACGTAATGATTTTATTGAAACTTCGTACACATCTTCTAAAGTCTAAAGTACAATTGAAACAGGCATGTAAAATTTCAACCTGATACAAGCAGAAGTTTTTGAGTAGTAAAGTGATACCTATAGTTTATAATATTTTAAATTGAGTGCCGGGTAGGTAGGAAACATGACTATACTACAGCAACCATACTCTTTAACTATCAGCTCATCATTATTAACTTTTTTCTCAATATTCAATACATATTTATTGTGAGACGTTCGCTTCAATGTTAAAAAAAGTTTTTCTTTTAATTTTGCCTTAACACGCTAATTACGCTTTTTCTAACTCCACCATGTATAAGTATAAGTAGTTAGCATCGTATACTAAGCAGTGTGATTTAATAATTTCTATTTAATGAAAGGCGTAAGGAACTTCGTTCGTAACGAGCGACACCCCACGTTTTTTTTTATTTTTTAATTCACAGTGTGACTCGAAACTTGATTGATCGATACCAAGCAGGTGCCCCTATGCTATACGTGCCCCTTGTGCCCCCCCTGGATACGCCACTGGTAATTAGCATCGTAAACTTAGCAGTGTGATTTTATAATTTATATTTAATGAAAGGCGTAAGGAACTTTCGTGCTACGGGTGTCCCGCGAAACCACACGTATTTTTTTAGTTTCTTATTCGGTTTAAAAGAGAATTGAATTTACTTGACGTGAACAGTACCTGGATAGTTGACCGTTTTGAACTAACTGATATTATTAAATATAACTGATATTATTAAATATAACTGATATTATTAAATATAACTGATATTATTTATTATTTCTTCAAAAAACAAAAAAAAAAAAAAAAAAAAAAAAAAACGGGTACGGGGTACCTCGGAACTTTTCCTCACTTCAGAGGCCACTAAAGTGGCCTCTCCTGCTAATTCGCTGCAGGAGGAAGCAGCATTGGACGTGGTCAGTACTTGGATCAGCATTGGACGTGGTCAGTACTTGGATGGGTGACCGTTCTGAACTAACTGATTTATTATCATTCTTATAAAAAAACCTTATTTTTAATACCCATATTTTATTTAATTATTTGAAGTTTGGCGGTATTTTGACAGATGTAAACAAACTTTGACGTCATCAAAATTATTGCACATAAAATAATTATATTCGCTTATAACTTTTAAACTAATTAATGGAATTTCATCGTTTTTTTTATATTTGTTCCTTAATTTTTTCCGGTTCCAACGATATGCTATATGTCAAAAACCTATTTATACTTTCAGTATTATTAACCGTTTAAGTTTAAAAATTCAAAAATTTATAACTTCAAAATGGCGGCCAAAATCAAAATGAAATTTAGTGGGCTTGTTGGTACATTCGAGCCAAATTTCAACTCGATCAGGACCATTTTCGATTTATTACGATTTTTTTTTAAATTTTTGCTGACTCAGCAAAATAGGTTCAAAATGGCGGAAAAAGTTGATCTTCCGGGCGGCACAACTACAGGTTAGGACTGATTTTTCTGCCAAGTTTCAACTCTCTAGGTTAAATACCTTGGGCTCTACGATGATAACGCACACATACCATACACACATACATACGTCATGCTGAAAACCACTCAGGAGGTCTTAAAAACACCTAAAACGGATAATTCCGTTAAAATCTCGAAAAAAATTTTTTTTGGTGAAAACAATACTTTTCCTACTATAGATAGTGAGAAAAAGTAAAAAAGTAGTTTATAAAAAATGTTTGTCGGCAATCAGTGTAAAAACGTGGAGCCTAACCACTAACCTGCCACGAGTATTTCTATTCTATTTATATTTATTGTTATAATATATATAATTTTATTTAAAACAAAATAATTTAAATGAGCCTAAAATAAATAAATTAATAAAGAAAAAAAGAGTATAATTAAGACCTTCACACTCAACCTTTTGAACGCGTTAAATTCAAATAAAAATTCATTCTTCGATCGTGATCTATTACGAAAAAAATCATTCTTAGACTCTACACAATTATATATTATTTACTCAACTATCAATGTTGTTAGGAAACAATACGGAAATGAAATAAACACGTGCTAAAAACAAAATAAAATAATAAATGGAAATTAAGGTCTAATAAAGAATTGTTTCTCTACAATTAAAACATTTTTGTTTGGTAATACTGCTGTCATTTCCATACATTTAAGTTTTTTCTAAAAGAGTAAATTATTAGAATAATAGGGCATTATAATTAGACAATGTTATAAGACTAGAAGAACCTGTTAGATAAATGATTCTCTATTAAAAGCTAATAAAAACTAAAGAAAGAAAATTAAATTATTTATAAATATGGTAATGATAAATTGTTTCCTTAAATCTCATAGCTACAATATATAGCCAAATGAAGCGCACGAAGAAAGTTGCCAAATTTGAACTTTGTCAGTTATAGCCACATTGAACTTTGTCAGTTATAGCCACAAGTCAGTTTGACTACAATATCAGATATTACTATTATATTTACAAATTAAAGACTCTATGGAAAGGTCTTTCAAAAGTTACAGTAAATAAATTGTATAAATAATATTTGTAATATATAGCAGAGCTTTGAATTACTTTAATGTTGTTTTTTTGACATTTCCATGTCTTGGCTATGGCACATAACCTCGAAAAGCGTTACCAAAAACCAGCGTTACACGAGTAGGGAAGATATAGGAACAGGGAGTTAGGAAGGTATAGGAGGTGTTCAATCGAGTTTGCCCGCTCTCGGTAGGTGTAGTGTCTCCCACTACCGCGCTTGGTAGGGCCTACCCACCCCTGCCCTCCTAATCGGTTACCTACCACGTCTCACTCTCTTCGCTTCTCGCTACCGTTCCAGGAGTCGCTCGCGCGCCCCAACGGCACCCCCGGGCCCCCAACTACAACTTCTGTTCTACTGCTCCGATTTGCATCGGACAAACGCCATAACCTTAGAATTTTATTCCTAATAAACTTACATATATAAAATTTATTTTTTAAATTATTATTTTTTATATTTGTTAAACTATAGTTTTTTGCATTTATTATAAAAATATGGGTGAAGAAGCTAAAAAATTACTTCTTAATCAACTGGAAAAGAAGAAAAGTGCTTTCTTTCTTCGTGCACTACATATATGTTCTATTTAATTCCTAATTTACAAACGCAAGCAACGTACGCATCTGCACGCTCGAATTTTTTGACATTTTCATGTCTACTTTGGCACATAAACTCGATGGGTATAAAATGAAAGGGTTTGGTGAGAAGAATACGATTAAAAGCTTGTATTTAAACCTATTTTTTTAAAAATCAACTTATTTCAATTCCCTAATTAACATGTACTGTCAAATGAAATCAAAACAACGAGATATTGAAAAATGACCAGTCATGCACCATGACTTAATGAGCGAATTTTCAAAGAAATCTGCGTATTACTGGTTTATGATAATATACATTTTGATTTAGAATTTGGATGGGTGAAAAAAAAAAAATTGTACACAGGTGTACAGGGAACAAAAGTCAAAATAGTATATATCTATACCCTTCAAGATGCATGTCGTTGGAAAGGTCTTTAAGAGTACAGTAATTGTTGTTATGTACACTATTGTCATATTTTCACATAAGAGGGGGGTAAAATGAAAAAACACGTTTTTATGCTATTTTTGACCCTAAATGATCAAAATTTGACTCCTAAATGGACTCCAAAAATTCTGGCCAACGAACTCATTCTTTCTTTTGATATTATTGACATTTTAAAATTTGTTTGGATATTTTAAGTGCATCCTGGGGTGAGATATCGTCAGGGGTAACACAATCGTATATATATACATACAATATACCTATTTGTACTGTACAGAACATATTATATACATACATACATAAAAAAGTGTTAAATTTCAGGAATCGATTAAGAATGGTCTAAAACGGACTTCCATAAAGAAAATTTTCAAAAATCGTATTAAAACATTTTTAAAGCCATTGCAATTGCATAATTTTCTTCGAAAATTCGCTAAAATCAAAGAAGCATCAAAGAATAATTGCCTTACATTTTATATGCAACTATAGAAAATAAGGAAAAACATGAATCTACTACTTTGTTTGTATATACATATAATACCGGTGTAATTTGAACCAAGATATTTATTGAATTGTGCAAACCACTAGCGCAACACTATAATTAAACTTGCAGTTTAAACAAATCCTTTGAGTCAGGTCAGTTTTTAAATCGCATGAATAAGCACTGGAACAATTGCAATTCTGATAATACTACAGTTAATTAATAAATATATGATATTATGGCGAGTAATTATTTATCTCTTGAAATATCTATACAACTTTGCCCTTGAATACTGTATTTAAATACAATATTTATCTTTACCTAATACTTATTATTGCTATTAGAAATTATTATAAAAACATATTATATAATTAAACAATACCCACTGACACACACAATCATATATATATATATATATATATATATATATATATATATATATATATATATATATATATATATATATATATATATATATATATATATATATATATATATATATATATATATATGGAACTTTAGCAAGTAGTTATCATCCTATCTTACCTTATCATCTTATTCTTACCTTAGTTCTTATTACATACTCTTCTATTCTTACCACATATCCTCTCTAGGTATTAAGGGGAAAAATTATGATCCCTTAATGAGAAAATAGGGACAAAGCAAAACAATCTTGCCGATACTTCACTTACTAAACTATTAAAAAAATAAAAATCACGGGGATCATCTGTCAGTTAGTCCTTAACGATCCACCAATTCTAAGCGAAATCTGACGATTATGTTGCGAAAATTAATGATGGGAGGAATTTATTATCGCTTAATCGCTTGTACAGAGGTTACCATTGATTCGAAAGCAATAAAATTGATAGGGGACCCAACCCGCGTAATACATGGAAATTACATTAAAATCGGATGAAAATTGAGGAAGTTATGTGTGTAGCAAGGATTCGTTGACACACAGACCGACAGACAGACATACATTATTATAATATATAATATATTTATGTATACAGGGTGTTTCTGCTATGCACACACACAGAAAAGGGGATTCATCATCAAATTTCGAGCAAACAATGTGCTACTAACCCATAGTCTATCGACCTTAGTTTTCGAGAAATCGATGTTTTTTACAAACATTACGTCATAACTCGACTCTATAAAATATAATAATATGTAGTTAACGGCAATGTATGCAAAAAAATAGACACCTTAAAAACTAAGGTCGATAGACCATGGGTTAAATAAGATATTTGTTGCTAAAAAGTTGATGAGGAATCACCCATATATATATTTATATATATATATATATATATATATATATATATATATATATATATATATATATATATATATATATATATATATATATATATATATATATATATATATATATATATGTGTGTATGTATATATATATATATATATATATATATATATATATATATATATATATATATATATATATATATATATATATATATATATATATATATATGTATATATATATATATATACTTTTTGGGGGGGGATGTGATAATGTATATTTTTCTTAGTTCTTTTCCTGTAAGGACAATCTTGCCCTCAAAAATCCTTAAAACTCATCTTTTTGCACTTCAATTTTCAAAAATTCCCCGGACCCCCCGCCGTTATTTGTCCATAGGGGCCCAGATGCTAACATGCCCAGGGGCCCGGAAATCCTTCCAATGGCCCCGCTAGCAGTTCGGCAGATTAAGCAATGAGCAGAGTTAAAATAATCAAAGACAGACCAAGGTCTACAATGGGAGACACATGGCTTTCTAACTTAATGGTACTTTCTGCAGGAAAAGATGTATTAGCTTCAATTTCCACCAGGGGTGTCCATCCCCCCCAAGTATGATGGCGCACTCCCCCCCAAAACAAACTAACCCCCCAGTGGCATATCCCGCTACTAGGTCTAGAGGGGGGGGGGGGGCATTCGTAATGGTAACAAGAAAAGGGAACTACTTATTTAAAAAACGGGCCCCCCCCCCCCCCCAAAAAAAAATGTGTGCATCCCCATAAAAAAAAGAATAAACAAAACAAATCTCCGCGCCAAAGTAATAACAACTGTTTTAGAACGTATTCGTTCGAAAATGAACATGCTGGTGCATACTGCAGTACAATATTTAACTGTTAATCATGGGCGTCTGTAGTTAGTTATTGGGGGGGGGGGGGAGTTATGGCGGGGGGTCCGGGGGCCCTCCCCCGGAAAATTTTGAAAAAAGGACCTCTCAAAACAGCGCTTTTATTATGTATTTCTGAGGTGAAATTGAATATGAGGATCAAACGGCTAGAACTTTTAAACTAGGAAAAATTCAGAAAAATCTTACAGGTAAAAGTTGAAGTACATAAGGCGTAGATATATATATATATATAAATAAATAATTCCACCCTTCTAAAGGTCCATATTGACCCTTTGATAAATATGGCCCTATGAAGAATGTGGTTTCCCATGTAAGGCTAAATAATTATGAAGTCGTATATGAGAAAGTTTGTCTGAGTTGTCTCGGACTGATTTTTTTCTTACTAAGAATAATTATCGCTCCCATATTTTAAAGATTATAAAGTATATTAGTTCTATAGTTATCATCAAAAACTTACGAAAGGTATGAGAGTTACTGCAAACTAGTAATCATTTTACAACTGTGATTACTGGACTTTTCCAATTGTTTTCGAATCCCCCCCAAATTTTTTCAATTCCCCCCCAATTTTTTTTTCAATGGCGCAACTTGCGCCATCCATCCCCCCCGTGGACGGCCCTGATTTCCACTAACGAAATGATATTAATGCATTTGCTTTATCAACATCACAAAGAAAAATTACCATTCCGAGCTTTGAAATTACTTGTCCTCTTATTTGTCTTATTTCTGTTACACTGAGACTTTCCTTTCTTTTTTGTCAATTATTCAAATCAAGAGTTTTATAATGATTTTTCTTCACTTTAAGTTTGCAATAAGATTTTTGAAACGTTCAATATCATTTTCATGCACTAAGAACAGGATGTAGCATATTTTCAATTAATATTAGTATAAAGTCTGCCAATCTTAGTTTCCTAAAAATTTGTTTAGATACAACTTTGTAGGCAGGTATAGTTTTAGTTAAATTTGTTCGTGATATGATATAAGTTTTTGTATTCATATTGAATTTTGTATTATAGGTTTGTGTGTTTTAGTACTTGTGATTTGTTTTATATAAAATAGAACAATCCTCATATAATATGTGGACCCATATAATGCAAAAATCGTAAATTTTTTAATAAAATCTCAGGTCAACAATAACAGGAGTTTTATTTAATTTTCTATTTCATTTTATTCTAAAATGTAACTATTTGTGACGAGAATGGACATTATAAATACTGACAAATATAAGTCAGGTAAAGTATTGATATTTTACCAACATAACGTATACCGAAGAAGATGTATATGTATTAACATACCTCAAAAAGTTTGAGGGGGGTTGCGTCATAAAGCTTAGGGGGGGGTGGGCACCCCTGACTAATAATCAACAATAAAAAATTAATATAATATATATTTTGATGAATAAGCTCCAGCTTCTTTTTATTTAAGGAAGAGAAGAACCAACCCCATAAAATTTACTTTGTATAAAATTATTTTTGTTTATTTCTTGTCATAAAACCCACGCCTGACTACCAACTGAGTTAGGCATAACATAAAAGTTAATGTGATTGTACAATATACTCGTATATTATGTGTTTATATATATATATATATATATATATATATATATATATATATATATATATATATATATATATATATATATATATATATATATATATATATATATAAAATTATTATTATTATTTTTATTATGACTTTATCTCGCTTTAAATATGATGATCAAGAAGTAGTTGTAGCTTTAAAATCTGCTGCAATTTATTTTTTAACAATTTTCATCCACTTTGTTTTATACTAAAAATAATATTTAATTTCATGATTTGACTCTCGTTTAGGATTATGTCTTACATAAATCCTGCAGTTTATTAGATAACTAGTAATGATAACTAGTAATGATCAGGTTTATCCTAAATGAAACCTAACATTTAAATTTATTCATCTAATATAACTTAATTTGTTGATTATTTTATTCATTAAAAACAAAAACCATCTGTTCATAAATAATACTAACATCAAACCACCTCTTTTTAATTTTATTTTGATTGGATTGATATCCACATAGCTAGAAATGATTTCTACGTGTTTATAAATGAATAATGAATTAATTATGAAAATTATACACAATTACAATGCGATAATAACTGTAATTTAATACTTTAAGCGTATAAAATTACTTAAGACTATTTTTTTTCTCTTCTTTTTCAAATATTTAAATTTTACAACGAGGAAGAAACTAAATATAATACTCTGGATATTCTCAATGTCTTGGCCGTTAAAACAACTTCAATGACCCTGACTTGGTTTCTCAACTAAACTTTAATATTAAATCCGAATACTTTAAGAAAAAAAAAAATAAATAAAAATAAAAATAATAATATATAAATCTTTAAAGAAGGTTCACGATTATTCCCTCAAGAAAGTTTACCGGGTTCGTTCACTTCCTCATTGTATTATTTCCGATAACCTTCGGAAACATTTATTACGTATATTTAACAACAACGAAAAACCTAATTAATAAACTAGATTGGTCACTTTTTTTTGTGTTAGTCACTACTGTAAATAATGTGTAGGACGACAAAAGTAGTACCAACATTATTATCTTAGTTAAAAAAAAACCGGAAATAAGTAGGAGGGGGAAATAACTGTTCAGTTCTGGTAACACAACCACAAATTATATTATTTGATTGTAGTAATACCATATATACATACATACATATATATATATATATATATATATATATATATATATATATATATATATATATATATATATATATATATATATATATATATGTATATAAATCTGATTCTTTTAGTGAAGTAAAGCACAACGAAGTGTGTTGATGTTTTTTCTATTAGATAAGTTTATAAACTAATACGTCAAGAAGCATTAAATTATTTTTGCGAGCAAGAACATATAAAGCCAGCCATAGAAACAATAACACGTAAACATTTCTAATTAGTAATTGATTCCGAATGCAGTAGTAGAGCCTTTTCAAATGTAAACATTCCAGGAAAAGCAAAGGTTTTTTCCTGTGTCCCCCGATTTTAATGTCAGTGCAAAATGACAACGAAACAATTTTTTTAGAACAACATCTGACATGTGAAAAAAAATTAGATATTCAACCGAGTTAAATAAACTTTCACGGTCAAATTTTATTAGTGGACAGGGTGTTTCTTTTTTTATGTAAATTATATAATGAAGAACCATGTCGTGTCACCGAATACTGCGGAGGCGATAACCTCAGGTCGTTGAGTTGACTTCATATAGAAACGTCGCCATTTAGTCAACGATGTATTTTCTGACTTTTTAACAGTAAATACACTAGCCGGAAGAGTGTTGATGCTATATCAAAGAAGGAGTTTCCGAAATTTTTAGGTTAAGAGGAAAATAGGGTTTTTTTTTTTTTTATCTAGCACCCTCAATTTTAGAGTTAACATGTAGGTATATTTATCGAAATCGGCTATGAAGTTTAGGCTTAACGCACAGACTGGAGAAACATTTTTTTAAAACCAATTTTGAAGACATAGGTGGACTTTACCTCGTGTAAATCTATCAAAATCGAAGTTTTGCGCCATCACAATACTTCCTCTTTATACATACTTCAAGGATCCATATACTATGTATATGATAATGTAAAATACATTAGAAAAAATCGGTCCGGGACAACTCAGACAACATTTTTCATGTATGAGTTCATAATTACTTAGATCAGTGTTTTAAGTTTATTAGTTTTCATATTTTCATAGGTACATTTACTTGTTATTAAACATTTCATCATAATTTAACATAAAAATAACTTCTTCTCGGCGGGGAATCAAACCCGGCCTCTCTCCCTCCGCGTTTAAAGCTATATTCTCAGGAACTAGATTTTCCCCGTGGAAAAAAAAAAAAAATAAATAAAAACAGCGGAAAAATAAAAACAGCTTATATCGTTAGATTTGTATTTAAATGGACAACATTTTAGAATTTTTTTATCAAAATCGTCGGAACCGTTTTCGAGAAATAATTTTATTTCACGTTTTTTCAAAGTTATTGGGGGGTAGCATCCCCAAATTTAGAGCTAAAATTAATTTCTCGATTTCACCTCGGGATATGATGTTTCTGGACCCGTATGCCAAATTTCGTCAAAATCGGCCCAGTAGTTTAGGCTCAACGCGTCAGCACAGACGACAGACAGACGTTTCTTGAAAACGATTCTTTTCGACTCAGGGGACCTTAAAACGTGTAAAGCCAACAAAATCGAATTTTCGCGCCATCACAATACTTTCTCTTTATATGAGAAAGTAAATATAGCACAATCCCCAGCAAAGCACGGGAATAGAGGCAGTTATAGACATATGAAAGTTTAGTTGTAGGGGCCTCGAACATATTATTTTATGAGTGTATCAAATTATAATCGTATAACATCAATTCAATTCAAAATATGCATAATAAAAATAAAGATTAAAAATAATACTACATTCTCCAATTATTGTGTAATCAAATTAATGTTTTAGAGCTTCCTTTTTTCAAATAATTATAAGGAATAAATTGCTTAAACTATTATAAATATGTTTCTTTCCAATTATTCTAATGTTAAGACAGAAGCAACAGGCAATATAATAAATATATACATGAATGTTTGATTAAGTGGTGTATTTTATCTATTGTCCTTAATTGAAGGTGTAATTAATATTAATGAAGATAGATTATACTGTAATTCCCCTTTTGTTATTATACGAGTAGGATGTATTGTTTCTAATGTATCGTGTAGAGATGAACCCGGTTCTTTAAAAAAGAACGAGTCAGCTAAATTAACCCTTCTTAAAAATTAACAGTTTTCAAAAATAAAAAGTTCCTCGTTAAATTGAACGGTTGGTTGAATGACTTATAGCTGTGTAATTTTAAATACGGGCGAGTATAACCCAGTGGCGTAACTAAGAAATCCGGCGCCCCCCCGCAGCTTTTGAAAATGCGCCTCCTATAGCTAACAAAATTTACCCCCCCCCCCTACTTCTTTTTGTAAAAATAATTTATTTTGCAAACAGATTATTATTTTCAATTTTTTTTAATGATCGTGTACAGTACTATTACAGTAATTATTTTATTTTTATTCCTTAATAAAAGAAGTAAAATTATAATATAAATATGATGAAAACAAATCAACAACCTTGTTCCTTGCTTGAAGACTTGAACTGGATGGAATATCTTATTCACATATAGATGCAAATAAAGCCACTGAATACCTAATTAAGAAACTAAAATACAATATACAACTATGCACATCTATCTGCCAATTAATTAATGTGGCACATAGCTTCCTCGCGTCTTATTTTGTATTCTTTGATGATTTTATGCTTTTAAAACTTATTATCGTTGAATTTATTTCATTTTCCCCCCTATTGATTTCAAATTAATCAAAATTGTTTTGATTAATTTAACATGAAATAAAGTAGCAATTTAGCAAAATTTAATTAGTCCTAACGGTTGAAAAAAGTATTTGCTACTGCTACTGGAGGAGGAGGAAGATGACGATATTTTAGTTATTAACAATTAGACGTGACGGGGCTCCTCTAGAGTCCTGACGGCTATATTATGATAGTCTGAAAAATGCACTCACCTTTTCAAATGAATTCTTCACCAAAATAATTTAATTTTACGCACAAAATAACTGAACGTAGAATAAGATATAAAAAATAGCAGAGCTTTCTAGCAAAAGGAAAGTTAAAGTTCACAGCAAATGACACAACCACCCCGCACGAGAGCTATAACTGAACAGAACTGAACTTGATAAGTGTGATTAATAGATAACAATTCTTAAATTAAGGGAAGGGTAGAAAAGATAACAACTCTAAAGGGAGGTAAATTAGCTAGGTAAGAAAAGAGTTAGAAACTAAATATAAAGAGGTTGTGATAGGGAAGAAGAAATAAGGGCGGGAAGAAAGAAAGAGAAATACATATTGTATAGCAAAGACAAGCGGTATAGAAAGAGATGGAAGTATAACTTGTTAAAGTTTGGAACAGATTTTTCTTATCTAGTACAGCTAAAACCGGATTAGATAAGATAACTTTTAGTTGTAATAAACACTTTGATCTCCTGCCAGTCGAAAATAAAGAAGGGAGTCCGATATACTTACCCATATTATTATAGGTATAGTGACACTTAACTAGAAAACCAAACTGAGCAATACGCTCTAAACCATAACATCTCATATCATTCTCACCCTGTTTAATTCTATTATTTGTTTATCTCTCATTTATTTCTATCTCCAAAAAATAATTTTATTAAAATAATTCCGCCCACATAGAGTTTCTATTAATTTTTATTATTAAATATAAATATTATTGTTTATTCATTTTTCGGCGCCCCCTAGAGCAGGCGCCCCCCCGCGCCGCGGGGTTGGCGGGGGCGCTATTTACGCCACTGGTATAACCCCTGGGGAAGGTTTTTGTAACCTCGGGATTATAACTATTTCAGAATCAGCTGATCAATAAATAAATAAACAGCTGTGAAAAAAAAATAAATAATCCGAAATATAATGAGCTGATCAATAAATAATAAACAGGTCAAGTGTGTGCTAGTCAGCACACAGCGAGGGTCCGTAGGCCACACTGTATTGTTTAAGTAGTACCTATTAATGTAGCTTTTTAAAATGCTAAAGAGCCTACTTTGAACTATCCTATGGGTCAGATACATAAACAAACTTCTGATAAAGTATTTTTTCCCCAGTAAACCGGACTACAAACATATAAATACCTCCAAAAGAGCATAATTATAAAAAAAAACGTATTTTGTCAATAAAAACATAAATAATTTTTTTTCTCGAAATTTCCAAAAAGTGGTATCTTTACTTTTTGGTCGAAGAATTTTCAGTATTTTTTAAAGAATTATTGTACTTTACATAAGCGAGATAGAAGGGGGGGGGGACTTTTCACACCCACTTCAAACTCGTCTACGCTTGCCCTATCAAAATTATAACCAAATATATATATATATATATATATATATATATATATATATATATATATATATATATATATATATATATATATATATATATATATATACATATATATATATATATATATATATATATGTGTGTGTGTGTAATCAGCTCCACTTACCCTTTCATATGATACCCCACACGGTCTCGAGAAAAAAACAATTATTTTTTAAGCCTTAAGTTTTTTTACCCTTATTTTTTTTTAAAAAATAATTATTTTAAGTCGCTATATTTTTAAAATGTGTGGGTAGGTACTACACACATATATGCCAAATTTCAAAGTTATCGGACGAAAGGTGTCACCGTGAGAGCAGGCGACAGACAGACACACGCAGAAAATATAAGGGTCCTTGGTTTTGCCTACGGACCCTAAAAACGCCAAAATGATGGCAAGATAAACCTCCAAAGAGGACACTTATTGTTCCTTAGGTTGTTATAACTACCCTGAGACGAAATTGATAAATTAATTTTAGCCCTAAAATTACTTGTCCGTTTAAATAAGAATTTAACCATCGTTTTCCCGGGAAAATCTAGCTATCATGATATTAATGAAAATAAATCCGCTAATAAATAAAACGCTATCTTTACATTTATACTCCGATTAAATTACGGACCTTACATTTTGATGCCAGTATTTGCATGTATTACAATTGAATTGCATCTGCAGTTATTTTTGTTCGGGGTCGCAATGCCGATAATAAAACAATAACGAATTCCAATTTATATTCATATATAGACAAGGTTATATTATGTATTATCTTTTATTTATAATCCATCATAATATATACAACTGCTGATCCCAATTACATTTAATTAATATACGCAAGCAAAATAAATGGGTTAGTGTTTTAATGAGAGGCATTTAGAAATGAGGTTAAATACCAATACGTAGATATACTTCTTAACGACAATTTTAGCTGCTGTTTTGGTAATTTGAAGCTATTAAGCACCGAGCAAACATTTCTCAAATCCATAGTAACTCTCCTGATAGATATTTCCTGATAGATCCTGTAGTGGTGTAGTTTCGTTCGGCCGAACGAAACTACACCATTACAGGATCTATCAGGAAATTTGACGCTGAACAAAAAAGATCCTATGAACAAGGGTTCGGTTCCTATGGACAACAGCTTCGTTTTTGAGATATTCACAAAGTCGCAGTTATTATTAACATTAATTTTTAAAATAATCAAATTTACGCTTCTTACTATAGAGACCTGGCAGCGTGTAGCTCTCCAAAGGAAGGAATGGAAAAGGATCACAGAGATATTCATCGATATATGGCTGTGGAAAAATTAAAATAGAGACTCAGTTTTCTAATGTTACCTTTCTAATATTATTATTTTATGGTGGCTAAAATTATTGTGAACTCATTTCTATTTGATATTCAGTGTTTACTTAAACCACTGTCAATTTCAATTTAAACTCGGAATTTAGTTGTTACGGAAAAATAAAAATAATAATATATAAAAAAAAAAGAGAAAATAATAATAATAATAATGAAAATAAAATAAAATACTACTGAGTAGTAGTATAAATATTTGCCTCAGCATAAGCTGATTTGGTTTAACATTTCTAGATAAAACTATTATTAACACTGTCACAGATCACTATAAAACCAAAAAAGGCATTCATTCATTCATTCATCACTATAAAACACCTTCATTCTAACCTTATATAGTATAGAGCGTCGAATGAAAACCAATCACAGTTCTGTACATCAAAACCCTGATTGCCAGCAATATTTCTAAGTTCTACTTCCCTGTTACAATTTAGTTAAGCCTTTGAGTTGATCCATCAAGACTCTAATGCCTGAAGAATTTCAAATCAGGATTTGGTTGTACAAATCTGGGATTGGTCTCATTCGATGTTTTATGGTAAGTAGCTTAGTTTTTAAGAATTTTGAGGATAGACATAAAAAAACGATTGTTTTTTTTTTGGAACGAAGTTCATTATGAAGAGAAATATATACCTATATGTTCTTTAAAAGTATGCTGTAAGTTAAAATTGTTTTAACAATAACAATATTAAGTGTTCTAACAAGCACAAACTAAACATTTTTTCTTAATTAATTTGTCACTAAGCATTAAGCATATATTTTTAAAGGAGTTTGGCAGATGGCTGTTTACATGTAGTTTTAGATTTTCATCAATATGGAATTTATTTTTAACAATTTCTCGAATACTTTATCTATCCCAATATAGGTTGTTTTTTTTAAAAAAAGAAAAAAAAGTTTTCATTTTTAGATTATTTGCATACCATATCAGAAAATAATGTTTTATATAAAACTTTAATTTCTGAAAGAGTGTTAAGCTTCTAATATATATTGATTTGCTTAGAAATGAGATATTGTTAATATAAGAATAATATTTAATAAATATATGTTTACCAGATCTTTGTAAGGATTAGTTTGTCTAGGTAGACGATTGCAGCTGTGATTTCTTGTATAGCCTACAGTTCCTTCCTTAGCAACAGCTGCAACAGAGTGTTTAACATTTAAAGAAACATAAATAGAATCAGCTGATCAATAAATAAATATACAGCTGTGAAACAATGAAAACAATGTAAATAATCCTAAACATAATCAGCTGATCAATAAATAAAAATCATCAATACCGTCTTCAAAAATATATAACTATTCACAATTTCTTCTGGCTTAAATAAAAAACATTTACGGCGATTTTGTTTATATGAATTATTTATAAATTTAGTAATTTATAAATAAATAATAACAGTAATTTATAATTGTATAAATTTTAGTAACTTTTACTAAATTTTGCATTTGGTTGGACACATACTCCTCCTGAACACAAAATTCGGCACGGTCATAGTGACCAACATCAGGAAGGTATAAATCTGAAATGGCCCAAATTGGTACACAGGGGTACGGGGTACAAAAGTTAAGATAGTATATGCCCTTCGTTATGCATGTCATTGGAAAACTCTTTAAGAGTACAGTTATTGTTATGTTCACTTTTGTCATATTTTCATAAATAAAAAAACAGGAAAAAAAATGTTTTTTAATTTAAAATTAGAAATATTATTATTTTTGGTCCGATATCAGCTGTTAAATAAAAAATAAAATAAAAATGTTTATTGTTTAAGATTAAAATGCACGCTCAGCTCAATATTGTAAGCAGACATCTGCATTGCACACCTAGTTTAAATTTAGTCATTTACCGAGGGAAAATGTAGTTTCTTATAAAAATAGCGATAATTATAAAATTACGAGAGGTTGAAGGTTCTATTCTAGCCCCGCGAGGTATAATAATTGTTCTAAAACACTTAAAATTGTATTTTAAATGTTCAATAATCATTAAATTTAGCCATAAAACCCTCCCTTCTCCTAAAAAAACATTATTTATTCCTGAAGAAGCTCAGGCTCCCTGAGCGAAAGCTTTGAAATAAATAAAGAAATTAAATTTTTAAGTTTTTGGTAGTTTTATACTACGGAAAGTTTAAATTTTAATTTAAATCAAATTATAATTATTATTAACTACGGGAAACAGACATTCATTCTCCTGCGTAGCTTAGTTGGCAAGAGCATCTGTACTGGAAATACAGGAGACCCGTGGTTCAAATCCCGGCGCGGGAGTGTATTTTTCACTGTCTGTTCCCCGTAGTTAATAATAATTATAATTTGATTTAAAATAAATAAAGAAGTTAACAACGCGGACTTATATTCCAAACAACGCCTTCACTCTTTTCGTTTCTACTCTACAAGTCCACCAAAAAAAACCTCTTCAATTATTTATTCCATTCTCTAAAATTTCGGTATTCAATTCTCCTATCAAAAAAAGTTATAAACCAATGACGAAAAAATTTCGACTTATTTCAATTCCCTGTGACAAAAAATGTGAAATGTATGTATGCCAAATTTCATCGAAATCGTACCGTTAGTCTAGGCTCATCGCGTCTGCACAGATTACAGACAGACATTTTTTTAAAAAATAAAAACACTTTTTTGACTTAGGGGGCTTAACACATATAAATCCTACAAAATCGATCATTTACACTGTCTCTATACTTACTTCTTATATATGCTTCGTATGGGAGCCAGCGTGACCGAGGGGCTCTAGGCGCTCGCCCAGCTATCAATAAGTCATGGCGACTCGAGGTCGTGGGTTCGATCCCGTGCCATGATACTCTTAATTGCATCTATGAATCGAATACGCACTCTTCCCCCACTCTTTGATGTGGTCCGATTGATGTGGGTCCGATCCGTGTCATGATGATGTGATTTGTATATATGGTTCGAGGACGGAGCAGGGCGAGGGAACCCTCTATGGAGCACTCTTCCACCACTCTTATATAGCTTACTAATGACCACACCATACTCGGCTTCGGCGGAACAATGTACAAATAAATGTATGATGTGTGAAGTAGCTGGAACTCTCCACCACGGGGCGAATAAAGGGCCTAAAAGATGGCCTAATTGCTAGGTTCGAACAAATGGTTCGTCCTACCCGTTGTAGTAGGAAGTACTAAATTACTACTACTATACTTCATATAATAAAAGAGAGTAAAATTACAATTAGGTTTTCTTTTTATTCACTACCTGATTCTCTATATATGCACTTTATTATTCTTAAACTTCACAATTGTTAAACAGCATGATTGTCCTTGCCTTTCAAAAACTTCATCTTAGAAAATCATTCTCCCCTTTCAAAAAATTAAAAAACATGATTCTTAGAGGAGTATGAAAAAAAAAAAAATAAAGTAAAATAAAAATAAATAAGAAGATAAGGTCAAGTCCGAGAAGAATGCCGTGTTGGGTCCTACACTTTGTGTGTATTGAGATATTCTAAACTCGAGGTCGAATATTTATGAAATCTGCTTTACATTAAAATACGTTTTACAAAACAAACTGTACTTCCTCCCAAAAAAAGACAAAACTGCAAACAAACAATCTTTTAAGTTCCTACATCTTTGTTTAAACCTTATATAATATGTTTTTTTAAAGATATGTCAAATTGCTTATACAACAAAACTTTTTCTTGGTCATATTTAATATTTGTTTTGATTTATTCGTTTATTTATACCACTAGCCAGGTACTTGTGTTATATCAAACAAAACATCATATTTACTTATATTTCTGCGTTTCAAAAAATCTGTTGGCTCTTCCTTGCGTCGCTTATGTCTCAAGGTGCGCCCAGATTTAATATCGATAAGCTCTCTGTCAATTTTAAGGGCGCAAACGTATAAATTATATCGGTAGACTTAATTTTAATATTCGCATACCTGCTCATTCGCGTATACCTATATTAAAAAAAATTGTCACTTTTAGGTAAAAAATTAGGTTGTTAAACTTGATTACGGGAAATATTCGATAAAACCATAGAAACCTTCTTTTCAAGCGTATCGTGAATAATCATAATCAACCATCCTCTCACGAGTTTTTTTTTAGGTTGAAAGAAAACATCACTTCATTTTATATTTTAGTTTTGTTCTTAGTTCTACAGTATTGCTCTAAATTCGTTCTCCGTCAGGTAACTTTTAAGATTTTCTTTGTTATGTTGTGTCTATTCAAGTTCAATGGCTTGAATCAAGCATGCCTCATAGTACAAAAATCAATATATGTATTAGATAAACTAAGAAGAGCCAATTTAGCTATCTATATACTTAATAGGTACTTTAGGTATGTTTCAAACTAATGGTGTAATTTTATGTAGTGTGGTTGTTGTGTTGACCAAATACAAGTACCCCCTCCCCATCCCCTCTCCTTCCCCTATAGATTTAATAATATTTTTAACTTAAAAAATAACATTTTTAAATTTGATTTCAGCAATTAATCTAACAACAACTAAAAAGTATAAAATATTATTATACATATTTTTTAAATAAATTGAGGATATGCTTTTATAAAACATACACAAGAAAGGAGATTTTTTTTTTTTTAACAGCCACAGTACTGAGATTACAGTATATGTTATTTAGTAAAGATATTTAGTAAAGCGTGGGGTGCTATTAACAGATTTTGTCCTCACTATCCTAAAATTGAATTTAATTATTAGTCAAATTCAAGTATCATTATCCAGGTATATGAGAAAGGTTTGTCCGAGTTTACCATAATCATTATTTTTTGTTCTAAATAAAAAGAAGGTGCTTTAGGTTTATAATAATATGTGAATCAAGTACGAGATTTAATTAGGATGTCATAATCTTTAATACCATAGAGAGTATGATAAGGACTTTGCTAACAAGTTCTTCAAGAGTTAATTTAATCTAAGTATTGCAGAATATTGTGTCACAACTTCAAGCCTTTGAGTGCTAGAGCAAACAAGATCTCGGCGAATGTCGTTGCTTTGTCATACGTTATTATATTTAGCACAATATTTTCAAATACGTTGTGCAGGCTAGAATCGGTCCAGGTGCTAGCGTGGTACTATTCCAAATTTCTTTTGACATTTTCATATCTTGGCTATGCTACATAAACTCGAAAAGCGTTTCTAAAAATCTAGTCAAAAAAAGCGTTACACGTGTAACGTGTATTCCTAACAAATTTACATACATAAATTTTTTACTTTATTATTTTTTATTTTTGTTATACTATAATTTTTTGCATTTATTATAAAAATATGGGTGAAGAAGCTAAAAGATTATTTCTTAATAAACTGGAAAAGAAGAAAAGTACCTTCTTTCTTCGTGCACAACATATATGTTCGATTTAATTCCTAATTAACAAGCGCAAGAATCTGCACGCTTAAATTTTTTGACATTTTCATGTCTTTACTTTGGCACATAAACTCGAAAAGCGTTACCAAAAACGACACCGAAAAGCGTTACAAAAGCGTTACCGAAAAAACGACACTAAAAAGCCTTACCAAAAACGACACTAAAAAGCGTTACACGACGATTTAATGGTCTCGTTAAGTGCATTAAAAGTTGAGGTATTGATTTTTTTTATTCGAAAAAGAAATTTGGAATAATACCTAAGAACATTACGAAGAATACTATCCCTTGAATAGTCGCTATTGGGGAAATTGTACTTTTTGGGTACACAGTACATTTTGAACAAAAAGAAACACTATACATCTTCATTTAAGAACATGCAGAGGATTTAATGAACACTGACTTTTTTTGTCATTACATGTATTGGCAACCCAATCCGGGGACACATATATGTATATATTATATAAATGGAAAGAATTATAATAGCGCATAAAACTAGATATTAATGAATTTGCACGTGTTAAGATCCCCTTAATCCAAATTAATTAAGAATTAAAATTAGAAAAATTGTTTTTTTCACGTAGAGCCTTAACACCAGTGCCAAATTTAAATGAAAATTGGCATACATATTCAGTAAAGTTGCCTGAGGCGGAATCGAAAAATTAATTTTAGTTATAACTTTTGGTGAACTACCCCCAAATATATTTCTTGAAAATGGTTCCGACGATTTTAACTGCATAAATAGTTATCGCAAAAAAATTAATTTGTCGAGATAATGACAAATCTGATTTAGCTGAAAATCGAAAGTGAAATGCAAACATTTACCATAAATAAACAATTTTATAATAAATCAATTAAAAAAGATATAATAGGGTTTCTAAAAAATAAATTAAGACAACTTCAAACCCCAAATTGGGTGCTACGGCTTTAAAACCGATTTAAAAATGCAGGTAATATATATATATATATATATATATATATATATATATATATATATATATAAACAAGGATGCATATATATATATATATATATATATATATATATATATATAAACAAGGATGCATAAACAAGGAATGTACAATATTGTATAGACAAATGTAATTAAATGTACTAATATACTATTACAGATATAAATATTTTCGCTGTTTGTATTTTAACGATAGTTTATAAAAACTTAGTAAATTGAATCAATAAAAAATAAAAATAACACACTCCGTAGCGAAGTAGGGCAATCCAGCTAGTTAAATATAGAATAGTATATTACGTGAATAATACTAAATGCGAAAAAAAAAATCATTGGACAACGCCTTCTAGCGGTATTTACACTGAACTAATCTGATCACCCCCTATTTATTTTCTGTACAATATTGCCGTAAGATTTCTGTTTTGAAACGGAACCTGTTACAAGAACAAGTACCATTTTAAAACCTGTAAGAATAAAAAAAAAAATCATTTTATCTCTCTTTTATTCCCATTCAGGTTTGCTTCTTTAAGAAACTAAAACACTAAACTTAGACGCTTTATTTTATTTTTATAAAAATGGTAAAACTTATCCAGTAGTCCTTGGCCTAACATTACAGTTCGAAAGAATCTATACGACTAATATATACGACAAAGATAAGAATTAATAAAACCAGATTTGGTTATTTTTTAGAGCATAACATAAAAATTAATAACAATAAATAAAAAGATTACTGAGTATTTCCTAAATTTTAAATACGTCTCTTTAAACACACACACAATATATAAGTGTGTGTGAGAGAGATTTTATGTACACACTTTTTTTTTAACCAGATGTGTCAAAATTAGGTTGGAACCTCTTACGGAGGTTTATTTTTATTATAATTTTTAATACGCATTATATTAGTTCTTTGTTGGAGTATTAATGGTTTTTTAAGCATATTTTTATGAGAATCGTCGTAAAAAGAAGGTATGCTTTAAATTTCGTGACAAGATTTTTATAACTATTAAATCAGTTCTTAAAATTCATTTAAAACACTTTTGAATAATTTCCTCGGAGATTTACAATTTGTAAATTGTTCAGCAATTAAGAGACTAAAAATTCTCCTCAGATTTTTCAATTACTAATTCTTTTCTGGTATGATTTTTTTTGCATTTTTGCTTCGTGGTCTTTGATTAGCCATCCGTTGCACCAGACCAAACCACAGTAACTTGTTATTTTTCCACAGTGGGGTTCTACGCCTTTTAGCCGAGTCTAATGGTTGAGTTTCTTATTCTGGTTCTTCTACTTTTACAAGCTACGCTTCTTAAATATCTCTTCACAAATATATTTGTCGCTTTAATTTATCTCCTATTGTTTTTTGTTAAAGCACAAGATTCCCAGGCATATATCACAGTTTTACCTTATTTATTTGGTCTAATGTGACTTTAACGTGTAAACCTAACCTATAAATGTTAAAACTTAGTTCCTATAACTTTATCATTACATTACTAGGTAAGTATATAAGAAAGTAAGTAAACAAATAGTATGCCAATTGATGTGGCACATAGCTTCCTCGCATTCTATTATTAATAAATGGTCATAAGAGTATAAATTAATGTGACCCTAATGGGAATAAAAAGTTTGGTTTCGATTACCTGTGGGGTTATATTTATTATTATTATTCGAAATTAAAATGTAACCATCTGTAAAATACATTTATCTACGATTGGTAACAAATATATAAACATTATATCTCTGATTATATGCATAGAAAGTTATTCTTTTCGTAGCTGTATTCATTGCGCATGCGCGTTCATAATGAGTGAAGGATTCCTCTTTTTTTCCGCCCTAGGTCGGAAAAAAGAGGAATTCTTCACCTTAACGCACGATTAGCGAGTTTGTTTACATTTAACATAACTAATTTGCTGTTTGTTTATTTTTTTTAGATTTAAGTCATTATGACGAAAATGAGGAGAATAATACGCCTCCCGAAATAATTAATTCGGCATAAAATTCAACTAATGAATTAATGTCATCTTTATCAAAAGAGAAATACGAACTTACATACAGAAAGTTTATTAAATATTTTTTTCTGTATTTATTATTAAAATCCAACAACCGTAGATAAAGTACGGTAACTGCATTTTACTTTGCTCGTGCGGTTTTACTACCCTCGCTGTCGCTCGGGTTCAAACTCTACATTCGCATGCAAAATGCTTTTTTTTTTTTTTTTTTTTTTTTTTTTTTTTTACCACCTATATAGGTGGTAATAAAAGTTAGTGCACACATGCAGATAAGTGAAAAATTAATATGGTCCTTATAGTGGACTATTTAAGGCCTACCATATATAAATTTCATAAAAGTCGGACGAGTAGTTTTTAAGATATGGTGGTTCGGACAAATGTTGAAGTAAGACCGACATAAAGACAGACACGAGACCAAAAATGTTCCCTGATCACGTCTGAAACGGATTTATGAGTAGGAATTCGGAGGCATAGGAATTCGGAGGCAGAAAAAATGTTGTTCTTCAGAATGGACAACAATGTTTCCGTTACCTTCAGTAAGCTCGGAAGCAATAAAAATACTTTATTATTTCAATTAAGTACATAACTATGTATACGATAAGCAGGGTCATTTAATTTTAAACGTTTTGAGAAAAAATGGAATTGACTACATTTTTTTCCCCACATAAAATCCCAAGTGACACACCTCCCTGCCAAATATAAACCTTCCATAACTACTTCCTTTCCAAGAATTTTCTAAACTAATATCAAGTTCTCGTTGATTATTTTGCAATCCAAGGCTAAACGGATTAGTTGCTTCTAGAGACTAGCCATTAACCTACCATTTTCAAATGAATTATTCTTATTCCCTATTCATCGACAGTTTGACGGTTCAAATGAACGCTTCTAGTTGCACTCTAGCGTGAAATGCCAGGGCTTCTTCCTTTCTTTAATTGAACAGGAAATTTCAACTCTAGCACAAACCATACAGACAGAACCTTATCGTTATCTATTAATCTTTTTATGTGTGCAACTATACTTTACTTATTTTAGATCTTTGTCTTCGTCTCTCTATTGTTTGCTATTTGTCTTTACGTGTTTATTATTGAGGAAATGAACAGTGTTGCCATTTCTCTCTTTCTCTGTCTCTTCTTCAATGTATTGTATATCCATATATTTTTATATACATAATAGTCCAGGAGGTAAAATTGACAGACTAACATCAAGCTAGAATTTTGTGCTTTAGTTAATTTTTTATAAGTGTCCTCCAAGAATATGTGTAATCGGCAAAGATCGTCGGGGGGACATAGCTTGGGCATAAGCTATTAAAAATACAGACCGATGGAGAACGGCCAATTTTGGCGGACAATGTGATTTTCATGTGATCCTGAGTACTAGATTACCTAGTAAATAAAAAATAAATATGTTAGTTTGTCACTTGATATAGGTAACCACTTTGATTTGGAGAAATATTTAAATTACTCACATATCGAGTAACAAATTTACATCCTTAATTTTGGTCTACTAACTAATTTTGAACCCAGGATCACGAAAAACAAATTGACCATAAAAAAGGGCGGAACATTGCCACCAATACTATAACTAGAATTCCCTAGTTAAACTATGTTTACCTGTGTATTTCCTTGAGAACTGTTGAGTTACTTTTTCATATTGAATGGTCAATAACGAGTTTAATGAAAAGAAGACGAGCAAGGGACAGGCAACTAATTCTTCAATTTGAAAATGGTTTACTAGGATTTTTTGATCAAGTGAATTACATTTATGTACAATAGTTTGGGGTTCAATAAAATGGTTATTAGTTAAGTTAGGTTTTCTAGGAATACCACATGTAAAAGGACCAAATAAAACACAATACCAATATAAAACTATGTCTCCTGACATCTTTACGATATCATTGTAACATGTGGTATATGAGTTGTTACCCCCACTCTATACCTCCCAACTGTACACTCACCATGAAAACTTAAGTCATTCATAATCTTTCCCTGACGAAGGAAATATATTTTCGTTGGCAAACTAAAATATTGTTTTTTTTTTTTTTTTTACTTTTGACTGATCCTTGCTATCCATAAAATATTATTTAATTATTTCACAGTCGATACTCTCTAATCCTTAGTTGTTATTAGTTGAAGCGAGCGTAAGCGAGCTTCTTACATTCAACGAAATATGCATCTTGTCTGTCTGTCTGTCTGTCTGTCTGTGTGTAACGTTTACGTGTCCGACGATAACTTGAGTAAAAGTTGACCGATTTAGTTGAAATTTAGTATACATCTTTCTTTTACTAATACTCAGGCTAAGTTCGTTGGACAGCGTGATCCGTCCAAGAGTTCGCGCGCAATGCTCGCGTAAACGTGAGCTTCAAATTTTAAATTGGAATTTCAGGACGGGAAAAAATTTTATTATCACCTATTCGATGAGACGAATTTTTTTCAAATAACATTTTTTAGTAAAACCAACAACGACACTGCTATGAATTAATAAAGATCGCTAAAACTATTAAAGCGGACCTAAACGTTTAAAATAGAGAAAACAACGTTTTTACCGATATCTTACGTTCTAACGTAACGATTTTAATAAAACTTCGTGTACATCGTCTAAAGTGCAATTGAAACAGGCATGTAAAATTTCAACTTGATACAAGGAGTAGTATTTGAGTAATGAAATGATACATTTATTATATTAGTTTCAAAGCTATTACGGGTGGTTAGTGTGTAGGTTTGTTTAGGAAGTAAAGCTTCGTACCGAGTACCCCCACTCTACCCCTCACTACCCTCTTCCTCTTATCTTCAACTATGACATTATTCATCATGATTAACAAATTTCAATATTTAGTATTTTATTGCAATACGCTCGCTTCAATGATAGAGCCACGCGATGCCTAGTTAATTCCAGTTTTGAAAAGTATAATGATGTTATGTTTGAATGATTTTATGTTAGGAAAAACTGATATCACCTAAGACATTTTGGCATTAAAATATTTCACAGGTTCATTCACCGAATCCACAGATCACAGATCACTATTGAATCATTTCAATCCTCTATATTGCAAAGGGTTTTTTTAACGACATATATTATCTTGTCTCTCAAAAGCTTAATGTAAGTCTTCAGCGTCATTTCAGAATAGTGAGGCTGATTTGAGTAATATTCAAACTGGAGGCTTTGTTTTAAAGAAAAATTCCTCGCACGTCTTCTTTTTATTATCCTCGTTATTTCTCATTAAATACGGGGAAAAAACAAAACTGCAAGTTGGAACAGGCATGAAACACTTTTAGCTGCTCTGTTCCAGTCAAAACTATGTTTTGTCACTAGGTACACGCATTAACAGACGGTACTAGTTCTAACTTACCAATAACGGTCTTTGACGGTAACATATACACACTACACACACAAAAATTATACAAAGCAAAAGCCGTAGAATTAGTCTGGCGTGTCCGAATGCAGTAGTCATGTAGTAAACCCGTTCTTTCATCTACATTAGAGTTGCAAGTGAATCGGCGTTACATCTTTTAATTTAGTAAAAAACGACTCAACTCTGTGTCTACTATAAGAATTAATATAAAAATACAATTTTTGAAAACTGGTCTTATTTTCAACATTTTTTTTTTTTTTTTTGGTTTCTGTATTCTTCACCTTAGTTGTTTCTATGTGCAAAATTTGGAAAAGATTAAAGGACGGGAAGTGGTTCAAAATTGGGGTAATAGGAGTGCGATGAAACTTTAAAAGCAAATAAATATAACACCATTTTTTTTTTCTGTATTATTAACCTTAGTTGTTTCTATGTGCAAAATTTAGGGAAGATTGAATTACGGGAAGTGGTTCAAAATTGGGATAAGTGAAATGTGCGATGAAACTTACAAAGCAAAGTAATATAAGACCAGTAAAAAGCCAGACGAATCAGAGGTATTTCTCTCCGTAAAATCCGCAGAATGCCTTGAGAAAGACCCTCAAAGAACGGAAACTTGAAATATGTGACAGGACCATCATTTTTGTTAAATATTCGTGGTTGTGTTTTACATCGAATTTATATTTACACACACACACACGCTCACACACACACACACACACACACACACATATATATATATATATATATATATATATATATATATATATATATATAATTTTTTTTTTTTTATAAAACTATTACCAAGGTAAAAAACTGATTTATAATTTATTATATTTAATCTATAATCAGTGCTGTATTGTTTTTCATTCTTTTATAACTATTTTTAAATAAGCTATAATGTTCTTTCGTGAATATAGCAAAATATAATTTGCATATTATATATATAAAAAGAGAGAGAGAGAGAGAGAGAGAGAGAAAGAGAGAAAGACAATGTTATTAAAACGAGATGGAAAAAGATAGAAAGTGGTTGGTTATAAATCATGCAGTCGATGGTATTATTACAAAACATTTAATTATTTCTAACCGCGACATGCGATTTTCGATCGTACAAGAATAAAAGAATAAAGAGAAAAATCTCAAAAGTAAGGAGAAGCCGTGTATAAGTTTTCTCCATATTCTTCCCAGTATTCCCAATACTTTGAGAAGTAGTCAAAGTAGCTGTGGTCCTTAATTCTTGGTCTCATCTGCTGGGCCAATCATGAATCAAAGTTGAAATTACGGGTTCAATCCCACGCCTGGACACTTTGATTTACACGGCTCACTATTGAGCACACCATATTAACTTCGATGGTACATTGGTGTGTACAGTAGCTAAACTTGTACTCCAAAAGAGGCTAGTGAACAAGGGCCAAATTAAGTGGCCTAATTGCTAGGTTCGTCTTCCCCGTTCTACAACAACTACTTCTCAAAACCCTTGATCAATTTATATTAAATTGCTGGTCCACGATATCTATGTATAATTTAAACAAGAGTCGCTTCAAAAGACCTCGCTAGTTCGATTCCGGAGAGAGGTCCGGCTTCGATTCCGGCAAGAGGCCCCACTCTCGGTGTCCTCACAGTTACCTGCTTAAGTGAAGTGGTGTCTATCTGCTTACATATATGCCAAATATGATACGGGGTTAGCGACACGCTAACCCTGTATCATCCATTATATTATTATAGTTAAGCTCTATGGCAGACCTTTAAATCCCCCACGCCATGGGATGTTACGCCACATATTATTATCATTTATATAATCGAGTAGTAACCCGACGACGATGCACCTCGAAATGATTTGTTACTGCTAAGCTAAGGCAACCACATTTATTCCATTAAAAATAAATATTTTGATTTTTGGACTTCAAATTGATATATGTATGTAATAACTTATCTAAATTAATTTGCTCAATTTTACTCTTTTTTCTAAATATAAAATTAAGCCCGTTACCACGGGCCTAAGGGCTCGATATTAATTAATTCGATTCGATAATTTTATGTCATTAATATTGTAAATTCATTCTGTTATAAATGATTCGACTATACTTATAATATATATATATATATATATATATATATATATATATATATATATATATATATATATATATATATATATATATATATATAAAAACACATAATATACGAGTATATTGTGACAATCACATTAACTTTTATGTTATGCCCAACTCAGTTGGTAGTCAGGCGTGGGTTTTATGACAAGAAATAAACAAAAATAATTTTATACAAAGTAAATTTTATGGGGTTGGTTCTTCTCTTCCTTAAATAAAAAGAAGCTGGAGCTTATTCATCAAAATATATATTATATTAATTTTTTATTGTTGATTATTAGTCAGGGGTGCCCACCCCCCCTAAGCTCTATGACGCAACCCCCCCCCCAAACTTTTTGAGGTATGTTAATACATATACATCTTCTTCGGTATACGTTATGTTGGTAAAATATCAATACTTTACCTGACTTATATTTGTCAGTATTTATAATGTCCATTCTCGTCACAAATAGTTACATTTTAGAATAAAATGAAATAGAAAATTAAATAAAACTCCTGTTATAGTTGACCTGAGATTTTATTAAAAAATTTACGATTTTTGCATTATATGGGTCCACATATTATATGAGGATTGTTCTATTTTATATAAAACAAATCACAAGTACTAAAACACACAAACCTATAATCAAAATTCAATATGAATACAAAAACTTATATCATATCACGAACAAATTTAACTAAAACTATACCTGCCTACAAAGTTGTATCTAAACAAATTTTTAGGAAACTAAGATTGGCAGACTCTATACTAATATTAATTGAAAATATGCTACATCCTGTTCTTAGTGCATGAAAATGATACTGAACGTTTCAAAAATCTTATTGTAAACTTAAAGTGAAGAAAAATCATTATAAAACTCTTGATTTGAATAATTAACAAAAAAGAAAGGAAAGTCTCAGTGTAACAGAAATAAGACAAATAAGAGGACAAGTAATTTCTAAGCTCGGAATGGTAATTTTTCTTTGTGATGTTGATAAAGCAAATGCATCAATATCATTTCGTTAGTGGAAATTGAAGCTAATACATCTTTTCCTGCAGAAAGTACCATTAAGTTAGAAAGCCATTGTAGACCTTGGTCTGTCTTTGATAATTTTAACTCTGCTCATTGCTTAATCTGCCGAACTGCTAGCGGGGCCATTGGAAAGATTTCCGGGCCCCTGGGCAAGTTAGCATCTGGGCCCCTTTGGACAAATAACGGCGGGGGGTCCTCCCCCGGAGAATTTGTGAAAATTGAAGTGCAAAAAGATGAGTTTTAAGGATTTTTGAGGGCAAGATTGTCCTTACAGGAAAAGAACTAAGAAAAATATATATTATCATACCCCCCCCCCCAAAAAGTGGAAAAAAGTACTATTTACTACCCCCCCCCCCCCCCCCTGCGTCCTATTCTACTGCGCCGTAGAATTTTAACGACGCAGTCTGCATCATAACCCCCCTCTGTGGGCACCCCTGTATTAGTTCAATTTGTAATCTTTAAACCCACCCTAACTACCAACTGAGTTGGGCATAAAATGACTGTCACAATATATTTAACTACTCAATACTATGATTATATTATGTTTACATTTTGTCAATAATTATTATTGGAAAATGTTAAACAATCTTTAATTATGTAAGTCAAGTTATTTCCTTAATATAACCAGTTTTGCACCGAAAACCGGAGTCGCCAATAAAATAATATTAAAAAAAGGTTACTGTCACATAATCAAGTGTTAAAAAAAAAGAAGTTTTACCTCTTATAATTCCTTATTTACGCGAATAAAAAGTGCACTAATACCTTAAAAACATACTTGGTTGCATTCCATTAAAATTATACACACATGTATGGGTATAAGTCTCACTAAGAAATATATTATTGATTTATTTATATTAAATTTGTAAAATATAATAGAAATAAGAACACTTTAAGTATTTGAGGAAAAGAAAAAAAAAAGAAAATGAGCGTGAGCGGGCATTGAACATGAGTTGAGAGTAGAGAAGAAGAAGAAGTTCAAGTTCAAACAAACAAGCTAAGAGGCAGTGTTGCCAAGCATTCAGGGTTGTCTCCTTACATAATTTTTTTTATGATTTTCTGTAAAATTTTAATTTACAGATATATATATATATATATATATATATATATATATATAATAATAATAATAATGATATTAAATTAAAAATGAAAAAAATTCAAGTCAGCTCTCGCTGTGATAGCCTTGCAAGGCTTAAAAGTTCCTCTATCTCAATACATCATCGGCAAATTCATAATTAACGTTTAAATTTTATAATAAAATAAATAAATTGTAGAGTTTAGAAGTAATAAATAACAACTGTACATCTGGGCTTGACTAGAATAACTATAGATAACACAAAAGAATAACAATAGATAACATAAAAGAATAACAATAGATAACGAGAATAATATACTAACAGTACCTAGAATAACAGTACGGCATTAACAAATAATTTATCGGTATAATTTAACTAAAATTAATAAAAATACATTTTAGCCTCTATTCAACCACTCTTCAGCATACACTCTTCCCATTCTCTTCCATTCCTGTCTGTCTAAGGCAACCCGTTTCCACAGCACGCCTTCATTTCGTAGTCCCATTTGATATGTGGCCTTCCTTTTTTCCTCTTCATATCCATTCCAGGATTTTCTTTGTCCATCTACCATCATTTGTTCTGATGATATGCCCTGCCCATTTCCATTTCCTAGCAATTATAGTACTTGCTGTGTCTTCAATTTTCGTCTGTTGCCTGATCCACGCTTTACTTTTCCTCTCTTTCCTTCCTATCTTTAGCATACCCCTCTCCATTCTTCTCACCGCTACTCTAATCTTTAAAATATCCCCCTTCGTCATCCTCCAAGTTTCACTGCGGTAATTCAGAATTACAGGTTTGACCACACTGTTCCATAACTTCACTTTATTGCGGTATTTATTATATGCACGCCATCCTAGACCAATTCTTCTACTGATTTCTTTAGAAATGTTCTCTTTTTTTCCCAAAAGTTGCCCTAAGTATATTAATTCTTCGACCTCTTCCATATTTCTCTTTTCCAAGGTTAAAGGCACATCTTCCACAGTCCTATAATAGCCCAATCTACCGTTTTTAATTCTTCCATGAGTTCGCATTATATAGTATTCTCTCAAGGTCCGGCAGTTATAGGTGTAGATTTTCCATGTATGATTGATATTTCTCTTTGCTTGCTATGACTGTCTTTCATCATCGCCTTGTTTAATTAGTATATTCTGTACGATATGAGTAATGTAGTATCCAGTGATTTCATTTATAAGAGTAAGTGCATCTTCCTTAGCATTCTGTAATCCTTTACTTTCATCCCATGTAAATTTTCTTCCCTCTACATAAAGGATATCTCTCATCAATTTAGTTTTTACCTTGCTGTTATATTTATAAATTTCTTTTCTTATGTGGTTAAGGTTGAAGTGTCTTTTTCTAGATAAGAAGGATAGGTCGTCCTGCATGTAGACAGCTTCTTGTTCTTGAAATTCTTTAAGTTTCCAACGTTTCTTGAACAGTTTTACTTGAACAGTGTTGTAGAGAGAAAAGAAGTGCTTTGCTCCTATCAATGTTCCCTATTGGGCTCACATTATCTATATTTATATCTTCTTCAATCTCTAGTTTATTACGTTTATTACAGATATATATATTTATTTGAAAAATATCGGTCCGAAACAACTCAGACAAACTTTCTCATATACGAGTACATAATTACTTAGCCCAGTGTTTTCCGGCCTCTTTCCGTCCGCATTTCGCCTCCAAATTTGGAGCTAAAATTAAGTTCTCAAGTTTCGTCAAAATCGGCCCAGTAGTTTAAGCTCCACGCGTCTACTACAGACAGACTAAAGACAGATATTGTTTGGACTCTTTTTTTTAAACTATTTTTTTGACTCAGGGGATCTCAAAATGTGTAAATCCATCATAATCGAATTTTCGCGCCATCACAATACTTTCTCTTTATATGAGAATGTAAAAATTAATTTTGTCTTCCGAGCTTACCAGGGTGCGATTCTGTAACTTGAAAATCTCCCGTAACAAGTATTTTTGTATAAAAAGTTTGTTATAAGACGCGTACGTAGCCTGTCATCGTAAATCTGTAAGTTTAGTTGTTATTGAACTACAAAAATTTAATATTTTGGTTTTGATATACAACTTCAAAAGTGATGATTTTTTTTTCTTTCTTTAATAGATGATAGTTTTTAACAGATATGGGTATCAATAGAAAATCAATGTGTCGCCATTATTGTTTACATTTTCGTTTAAAGACTACTGAAATAAATTTTATTGGATTATCGTTTGTAAAGGGTCTTATATTGTTAAATATATTTCTATTTACTTAATTAATATAATACAATAGTAATACAATTCGTTATATAACCATAATTATAAATTCTAAGTTGAAGAAAAACTAATTAACGAAAATTTGTAAATTACACTTAAAAATGTGTAAATCCATCAACATTTTTAAAAATTGATAAACAATCACGATACTTTTTACTTTCTCAAGTTCATATACGATATAATATGATTTACACGTTTTTAAGGTCCCCTGAACCCAAAGAAGTCGTTTTTAAAAAATGCCTTACTGCAGTCTATCGGCAGTGCTGACGCATAAAGCTTAAACTACTGGGACTATCTGGGAGCTATTGAACTATCTTAATTGCAAAGGACGCCTAGGAAGGAATTCTTGGCGAATAATAAATAAAATAGGGGCTTGCAAACGAGCAACATTTTATGGCATTGGCAATGTGGCTAGCACTAGCCGGACTATATATATTGCTCAAATCAATTTCTTAAAAGCAATGCATCATTTTGCCTATTTATATAAAATTTTACTTAATTTCGATCCTAAAAAACGATCTTAAATCCTAGAAACGTTATCCGGATCCTCTTTTATATTAATTTCAAGTTCCACGTGGGGATAATTCAGTCAGACATGTTAGCCGTATGTTGAACTTATGATTCGTACCTGTTTAGCCGGAGACAAAAGGTCTGGGGAATTCCATTTTTTGATATCCAAACCCAGTTCAACTGGAAAAACCGGGTTCATACACAAACACATCCTAATTTATATATATATATATATATATATATATATATATATATATATATATATATATATATATATATATATATATATAATTAATTAATGTATTTTCTTTACTTTAGGATCTTCAACTTTGACATTTTTAAATATTTTTATATAATTTATTAACGTGGTTCACAAAACCGAAATATTTAAATTTACTAACTGTTTTATTTTATATTTGTATTAAATATTAGTTCAGGACTTAAAAAATAATCGGTCTGAGAAACTATGGAGTAAACACATAAACCACACTATTCTTTTATGTACAGCTTGTAACACTAAATGATGTGGGAAAATGAGAGTTAGCAAGGTTCTGCATTATATTAAGAGTGACATCATTTTTAACATCCAGGGAAGTACTTGCATCCAAATACTTTTTAGGGTTTCGTAGATTATTAGGCATATACGAGATTATATTATGAAAGAATTTCTTTTATTTCCCCATCCTGCTTTGTATGAAAATAAAAAAATATAAACAAATTTAGGCGGGATACCCCAAAAAAGGAACAATAAATAAAAATATCCCTGGTTCGATCCTAAATTTCTCGATTTTATCGTGTACGCCAAATTTTACAGAAATCGGCCCAGCATAGTTTAGACTCGACGCATCTCCACCAACTACAGACGACAGACTGCTTTTTTTTATAAACCACTTTTTTAGACTCCATAAACGTGCAAATACAGTTAAATACGACTTATACAGTTAAATTCTAACTTCTCTGTACTAAATTTTAGAATTATTTGAATCAAAATCGTAATTTAATTAATAATAATCGTTGTCAAAATTATTTTAATTTTCGTATATTCTGAGTATTGGACAAAATTACAACAATAAGACAGCTTCAAAAATTGTAATATTTCGTTCTTTGATGTATTATTTGATTCTTTCTCTCCCCATTTCATATCATTAGGTTTTAGGTATTCGCAGTTTTTCGACATTCAGAAGAAACCTTAAGAACCTAACACCTACGAACAACAAGGACATCTATATGTCTATATATATATATATATATATATATATATATATATATATATATATATATATATATATATATATATATATATATATATATATATGTCAACGTATGTGTGTGTATGTTCTTTATACAAATCTACAGTTTTAGCTCGATCTATCTTGATGAAAATTTGCACACTTGACCTTCAAAGCAAGGGAAAAATCACTGTCAACATGAATTTTCAAAATTTAAATTTTGGTACACAGGGGTACGGGGTACAACTAATGAATACTGGGTCAAATTAATGAAAACCCTTCATGATGCATAGCGTTGAACAACTCTTTAAGAGTACAGTAATTATTGTTATGTACAGTTTTGTCATATTTTCATTTAGGAGGGGGCTAAATTTGGGATATTGTAAATTATCTTATCAAAGAGGAGGAGGTATAGAAATAAGTAGAAGGGATAGAATCTAGATATTCTCGTATAGTAAAATAATGTAAATGTTTCTTGATGGTAGTTTATAAACTTATCTAATTAAAATATCACTCCGTAGCGAAGCACGGGTATCCAGCTAGTTCTGTAATAAATCTAGGTTTGCTTGTGGAGACCGCGTTAGAGGTTCTGTAAATCCCGACGTTTCGAACCCATTACACGGAACATCCTTAAGGATGTTGTTCAAGATGAGTCAGTTATTAATGACTCTAATCATAAGCAATAACACCCTTGATAACGATCTATGTAGTGGGTTCGAAACGTCGGGATTCACAAAACCACTCTGACGCAGTTTCCTGCGTGGAAGATCTAAATTTATTAGACTCTGTCCGCGGAACTTAGACTAAAGGTCATTCTGTGATTAATTTATAAATAACTAATTTAAATAGAGGTTGTAAAAAACACTAAGATATTTCCACTATCTTCCTACGCATTCTTAAACTTATTATACTTACATTATTATATCCACCTATTAGTTCTAATGTCGTACTGAAATATAATTTTTATCAATTACAAAGCTAGAAAACACATTCTGTTTATTTATAAAAACAAAAGGTTACGATCACCAAGGACATTTCCTCATTGCAAAAATGCATATTTTCAAATGAATTTATCATAAGTTAATATTATCGAGGAAGATCTGTTATCGATATGTTCGTGTTTAAACAAGTTTTTCATGTTGTATTTATTTAAAAAAGTTTATTTTTATTTTTCTTTTTCAAATCAGTTAAGGCATCGAGTTGATAAATCAATAGACATTTCTACACATGATTTTAATGTTTGACTCGTGACTGGATTACATTTTTTTAAAAAAAAGATCGTGTTGTTGAGTTAGTTGTTGAGTCTACATATTGATTTGAAACCTATCTTTTGAAGGATCTATAGACAGTAATATTGTAATTCATAAGCAAACCATGTTTGTCTGAAGACGTTAAATGCGTGCATGGTAGTACAAACGCTTTTGATTGAGAAATGGTTTAAGTCTCTATCATTCCTTAACGTAACAATTTTTCATTTAAAGAAAACATTTTTTTAAGTAACTTTGATAAAATAATTCAATTATAATATTAAAAATTAATAACTAGTTAGAGTCTGTGACTAGTTGCCAACTAGGCAACAACCCTAGACTCTTATATTAAAAATTTTAATAAATGAACGAAAAATAGTTTGTATCAAACTTTTTGATTTTAACACAAGACCTCAAATAAAGGTTGGAAGATGTCCCAAGTTAGGGACGAAATATCACCTTAAAAAACTTAATGAAGTAGTTTTTACTTTTTTAATACCCCTGAGGACCTAAATATTTATAATATTATACATAATAAGGGGACTACAAACATTATATATTATATATAAAATGAACAATTTTTCATTTAAAGAAAACATTTTTTTAAGTAACTTTGATAAAATAATTCAATTATAATATTAAAAATTAATAACTTATTTTGTTTCTATTCTTTTCATAGTCTAGAGTCTATTGATGGTCCTAATTGTTTTATACACTTCTATTTTTGTAATGTTGACAAGTCAAAATAATAAAGCAATTAATATGAGTGAACAAAAGTCATGTTGCTTTCAAGGTTGTTTTAGTTAAAAACATGGTCACCGAATTTTTAAATATGACCATTAGCCTATTTTATTTTTTAGTACTAATTAATAATAAAGTTCTAGGTCGTCATGTGATAACCTCGAATTAAAGCTGTTCTGTTACATAGTAACAATACGCAGTAATTATCAATAGGAAATTAATAGCAATCCTTTTCATAAAAAAACATCACCAGGAGTTAATTAATAGCAATTCTTTTCAAATAAACATCATCCAGAGTTAATCAATAGGAATCCTCCAAATAAATACCATCAGGAGTTAATAGAGATAATCAATAGGAATCCTTTTCAAATAAACACCATCCCGAGTTAATCAATAGGAATCCTTCAAATAAACATCACTCCGAATTAATCAATAGGAATCCTTTAAATAACCACCATCCTGAGTTAATCAATAGGAATCCTTCAAATAAACATCATCCCGAGTTAATCAATTGCAATCCTTCAAATAAACATCATTAGGAGTTAATGGAGATAATTAATAGCAATCCTTTTCAAATCAACATCATCCAGAGTTAATCAATAGGAATCCTTCAAATAAACATCATCAGGAGTTAATTAATAGCAATCCTTTAAATAAACATCATCCAGAGTTAATCAATAGCAATCCTTCAAATAAACATCATCAGGAGTTAATTAATAGCAATCCTTCAAATAAACATCATCCAGAGTTAATTAATAGCAATCCTTCAAATAAACATCACCAGGAGTTAATTAATAGCAATCCTTTAAATAAACATCATCCAGAGTTAATCAATAGCAATCCTTCAAATAAACATCATCAGGAGTTAATTAATAGCAATCCTTCAAATAAACATCATCAGGAGTTAATTAATAGCAATCCTTTAAATAAACATCATCCAGAGTTAATCAATAGCAATCCTTCAAATAAACATCATCAGGAGTTAATTAATAGCAATCCTTCAAATAAACATCATCAGGAGTTAATTAATAGCAATCCTTCAAATAAACATCATCAGGAGTTAATTAATAGCAATCCTTCAAATAAACATCATCAGGAGTTAATTGAGATAATCAATAGGAATACTTCAAATAAATAACATCATCCCTAGATAATCAATTGCAATCCTTCAAATAAACATCATCGGGAGTAAATGGAGATAATCAATAGCAATCCTTTTCAAATAAACATCATCCCGAGTTAATCTTTAGCAATCCTTCAAATAAACGTCATCCAGAGTTAATCAATAGCAATCCTTCAAATAAACATCAATAGCAATCCTTTTCAAATAAACATCATCCAGAATTAATCAATAGCAATCCTTCAAATAAACATCACCAGGAGTTAATTAATAGCAATTCTTCAAATAAACATCACCAGGAGTTAATTAATAGCAATCCTTCAAATAAACATCATCCAGAGTTAATCAATAGCAATCCTTCAAATAAACATCATCAGGAGTTAATTAATAGCAATCCTTCAAATAAACATCATCCAGAGTTAATTAATAGCAATCCTTCAAATAAACATCACCAGGAGTTAATTAATAGCAATCCTTTAAATAAACATCATCCAGAGTTAATCAATAGCAATCCTTCAAATAAACATCATCAGGAGTTAATTAATAGCAATCCTTCAAATAAACATCATCAGGAGTTAATTAATAGCAATCCTTTAAATAAACATCATCCAGAGTTAATCAATAGCAATCCTTCAAATAAACATCATCAGGAGTTAATTAATAGCAATCCTTCAAATAAACATCATCAGGAGTTAATTAATAGCAATCCTTCAAATAAACATCATCAGGAGTTAATTAATAGCAATCCTTCAAATAAACATCATCAGGAGTTAATTGAGATAATCAATAGGAATACTTCAAATAAATAACATCATCCCTAGATAATCAATTGCAATCCTTCAAATAAACATCATCGGGAGTAAATGGAGATGATCAATAGCAATCCTTTTCAAATAAACATCATCCCGAGTTAATCTTTAGCAATCCTTCAAATAAACGTCATCCAGAGTTAATCAATAGCAATCCTTCAAATAAACATCAATAGCAATCCTTTTCAAATAAACATCATCCAGAATTAATCAATAGCAATCCTTCAAATAAACATCACCAGGAGTTAATTAATAGCAATTCTTCAAATAAACATCACCAGGAGTTAATTAATAGCAATCCTTCAAATAAACATCACCAGGAGTTAATTAATAGCAATCCTTCAAATAAACATCACCAGGAGTTAATTAATAGCAATAATTTTTATATAAACAACATCAGGAGATAAATCAATAGCAACATTTTTACAAATTGTATATAGGCTTCGATGAGTATATATTGTTATATATAATATCCTTCACTACCTTTGCATGAGGTTGTTTTAGTTTTTAATTTCTCATTTGCGTAGTAAATGTCTACAAATACAACGATAATAAATAAGAACATAGTAAAAAAAATCCTCTTTGAATAATTTCAAAGAGTGTTTTTTTTACTATGTTCTTCTCTATAGAAAGTATTGTGATGGGACGAAAATTTTATTTTTGGATTAAAATGGATTAATTCTAGTTGAGGTCCCTTCAGCCCAAAAATTGTTTCCCTGTGCAGACGCGTGGAGCCTAAACTATTTGATGGATTTCGATTAAATTTAGCGTATAAGTAAAAAATAATTAGTCCTAGGCCAAATTGATAAATAAATATTAGCTCTTAATTTGGGGGCGCTGTCTCAAAAACTCTGAAAAAAGCGAAGAATGTATTTCTTAAAAACGGTTCCGACGATAATTTGCAAAATTCAATTTCTTAGTCCATTTAAATACAAATTTAAATGTAAAAATTAAATTATAAAAGTGAAACTTTTTTTTAAATATTACATTTGTGGTTAATTGTTTTTAAAATTGTAAAGAAAATAAAATTAATCCCATAGACCCTCTCTTATGGAGACAGATTTTATTTTTTTAATTGACAATAGTTGTATAACTGAAGATAAGATGGCTTTTAATTAAAGTTGAAACTATCGTATGAATTATATTATAAATTTAAACTATGTCCGTAATTTTCCCGTAGAAAATCTAGATTCCCTAGTATTTGTAAAAAATGAACATTATTTAACTATGAAAATCGAAAAGGAAATGTAAACAATTACCTGTTTAATAACATTTTTAAATATACTTTATAATAAATTAATTAAATGAGATAATATGATGAGATTTAAATTAAGTATCACCGATTCTGAGTATGTAATAAAATTCGGACCGAATATTTTAAGTTTTTTTAAAGTAATTGATTTCGTATTTATTTTGGAGTTGAACATAATTTTGCAAAATATACAATCATTATAATGACAGAGTAAACTAATGCTTTGTTTGTTTAAGGAAACGGTTCATTTAATGAACGCGTGCTCAGGCTCATTTAAAATCAGGCAACACTTGCGGGGTTTGTAAGAATTAATAGGATGCCCTTAAACTCGTTTGAATCCAGTGCGAAGAGAGAATCAGTCGAGGCAGACATTCGAGACGAGCCCACCTGTTAGGCCACTCTTGATTTCGTATACTAAAAGCTGTGTTACGTCATTAAGCATAATACACTGCTGTACAGTATTAACCTTCCTAACTGGACAATAAGACTGATCTTCGAGCATTCTTCCTTCATACAGGAATTCAGTGGCGTCATCAAGGAGTAGCAATGAGGCAACCAGGCGATTAATTTAAATTTCTAACACTATATTCAATAATTACAAGATAAAAAAAACTTTTTATAAACTACGTTTTTAAATTTTCTTTTGAATCATATGTAATGTTGATAATATAATTGTCATTGATAATATAATTGTCATATATAATATAATGTTAGTGAAAAAAAAAAAAAAGTTCCGAATTTATTTACTTCACATAAATGACAACAATCTAGAGAGCTGATCTTAAACGTATATAAAAGGACAAATCTTTGTACGACGGATCTCGCCAACACCGAATCTAAACCTTGTCATTGATATGCCCCCGTGTAGGGACAGTAAGAGAAGAAAAAGAATAATGTGTACAAGTAAAGAAGTACAGATGCATAAAAAAGAAACCGATACCTAGGACACAAGTGGAAACAAACCTGGTTGTCACACGTCAATTAATTTATTTCTTTGTCATTCAATGTTTATCTTTATAATAAAAAATCACAAATTTGAAACCCGTCAAAATGAAGGTTGTAAATATGGGACATGTCAAAACAAATAAAATAACTTCTTATTTACTAACTTTCCAAACAGCAAAATTTGTTGAAAACGAATTAAATTCTGCTGAAAGATGGCTAAAAGTATTAAAATGTTGCATTGTCATCGTGCTCTGAACTATTCTAAAACTTTCAAATGTCTAGCTACTCGGGAAGTTAGTTAAAAATCGATTGCAAGATTTGTACTGGACAAACAAACAAACAAGAAAGCAAGCTAATAAAAACGTAGTAAAATAAAGGGCATTAATATGGAGGAGAAAGTGGAAATTAGTGTAGCGCATAGTTTCCTATTATTGGGTGAGAATGGTCACATGAGTATAATGGATATATTTCAAAAAATAGATGTTACTAAAAAATTAGGATACGAGAAATAACACATTTTTCCAAAACAATTTGACCCCGATTGAGAATTAAAATAGTCGTTGTGTAGGAGTTAATAAAAAAACTATAAGTGGTTGTTTCAATTACCAGTGGTGTTACACTTATTTGTATTCAATATTAAATGTATACAGAAGGTAAAATTAATATGGGACTAACAGTGGGCTAATTTTGACATACTATCTAAATTTTAACAAAATTCTACAGGTTGCTTTTACGATATTGGTGTTCACATAAAAGTTGACGGATTGACTGATAGACAATATTGTCTATGCGCATATGCAAACAGCGGATTTATATGTCAGGAAATTGTGTTCCTCTGAATGATTACATTACTTCCGTTATCACCAATGATTGATTATTGATTATCTACGAGTAAATATCCAAATAGAAAAGACACATAACAATTTCTTTATTTTCCTGTACTATAACTACATTTTTGATTCAAATAAGTATTTATTAATGGGGACTCCGGGTTCAGAGTATTTATTTGAAAAAGAGGAATTTTAAGGTAATGATTTTAGGGAAAATACTAAAATACCGCTTTCGTTGCATTTAGACGTCTAAACAGTAAAAAAAGATTATAAATACTTCTCATAAATTTGTTCTAAAACTAGGCATGTATACCGTAAAAAAGAATCCAGGCAATAATAGATAGTAATGTAATAAAAAATAGGTCTACTTTCCGCTATAGGAAGTTACTTTTGAAAGGAGTTACTGCTTCTGGTAAGCTCAGAAGCTATGTGATTTTCTGAAAACCAAAAAAAATAGATCAACAGTAGACCACAGATAACCCCAGATTCATTTCAACCATCTGCACTAAATATTGCTTAATTAATCGCTTTCATTAATATAAAAAATCAAAACAATTTTGACAGATTTAGAAATAGTCTTCCAATTAGTGTGGCTCATAGCTTCCTCGCATCCAATTTCGCATAATTAAATGATTTTATGCTTTTATAACCTATTATTGTCAAATTTATTTAATTTTTCCCCGTTGTTAGAACCTTTAAAAATTGTTTTGGTTTTTCTTCCGAGCTTACCGAAGGTAACGGAAGCTATGTGACTATGTGATCGATCTGAAGAAACTGAAACATACAAAACACAAATAAACTGAAATCCGTTTCAGACATTAGGGAACATTTTTGGTTCCGTGTCTGTATGTGTCTCAATTTTTGCGAACCAACATATCTAAAAAACTACACTTCTGATGTTAATGAAATTTAGATGGTAGATCATCATTAGCCCATTTTTGGTCCCCATTCCCCATTTAAATTTCAACTTTCAGCCCCATTTGTTTCTTTTCAACAAGCGCACAAACATACATTCATTTACACCTTTATCTTCAACAGAACTCATTTAATTTTTATGAAATTTGGGTGGCTGGTCAAAAGTACCCCGCAGATAGCCCCAGAAAAATCATACTCCGAGGCGTAATCGAGAAATGAATTCATGCTCCAAATTTAGGGTGCTACCCCCCAAAAACGGTTCCGACGACATTGATTGATGAATACTAAAATTTAGTGTATTTTTTATACGAATCTAACGATATAAGCCGTTTTTCCTGAAAAATTCTATTTCCTGCAAAAATGGCTTTCTTTATGTGTAGAGAGAGGCCGGGTTCGATTCCCCGTCGAGGAGAAGTAATTTTTATGATACATTCTGATAAAATGTTCAATGATAATAATTAAATGTAATGGAAAACACTGGCAAAGTAATTATGAACTTGTATGTGAGAAAGTTTGTCTGAGTTGCTCGGACCGATTTTTTACCGCATTAAAATACACTAAATTGTAGAATTTATTACCCCCAAAATTTACAGATCGATTCGCCTCGAGGTATGATTTTTCTGAATCTGTACGCCAAATTTCATAATAATTGGCCCAGAAGTGTAGGCTCCACGCGTTAGACATACAAACCTTTTTTAAAACCCAATTTTTTTAGAGTCAGGGGACCCCAAAACGTGTAAATCCATAAAAATCTCAAAATCTTATTTTTGCCCTATCACAATACTTTCTCTTTATATATACTACCTATATGAGAAAATAAAAAATTGAATAAAGACGGTGTAAAATACGCGGGCAGTGGAAAAATTGCGCAGTGAATGATTCCTATGTCATTACACGGTAGTGTAATTATTATGTACTATAAACCAGGCCCTGTAATTTTACTGGTAATTATTTATGAAACGAAACCTTAACCTTGCAATATTATATAATGGATTTCATTAATGACTTCTATTTTTTTTAATCTAACTTCCATAACACATTTTATCATTATTACGTATTATCAAGTTATAACTCGTAGATTATAAGTAATTAATTAAAATATACGGATACAAATTTGAAAATGAATTTAGTGATAAAAAATTTTCAACCGATTTCTTCAAAAAAACGTAAAAATATTTGCTAAATTTAACAACTATATACCTACTTTAATTATTTAAAATAAGTAAGTTTAAGTGATAACTGAAACAACGAAACGTCAATGTTTAGTCACCATATTTAAAAATTCCCCTAATTTACACTTTTAATATTTAAAAAATTTGTTATTCATATATTGACGTATGAATAAGGATTATTTTAATATTTAACGCCTGATTCATTGTGTTAGATCACCAGGGGGATTTCCATGCTGTCTAAAGAATGTTTACGTTATGTTTATTCCCGGCAACATACGAGTACTTAAAAACCAGAGTGCTTCCATTGCAAATACCATTGCAAATTGGTTTGGTTAACCGTAGGAAAAAAAACTCTGGGCATAAAAAATTCCATAAGAAACGGGGAAACATATTGCGTATCCGGAATACACGTTTTAAGGTCACTTCTAAAAAAGTTGATATTAATTTTTAAAAATAATCTTTCCGACAACTCGTACAAAAATTTTCCATAAAAAAGTAGGTAATTACTTGGTCTAGTGTTTTCCAATTGTCGGTTTTGGGGTTTCTTGGTTATATTTTTTTTTTTTTTTTTTTTTATTATTACCGAATTTAAAAATAAGTAATCTCTTTGGGGAATCGAACCAAACCTCTCACTTTTTGCAATTTTAACTATTTTCTTAAGAACTAAACTTTTCCAAAACACGACTTTTGTGATTAACTTATTAAAGATAGGCGAAACTATTCAGAGTATTTAGAGGGGTACCGTCCCCAAATTAAGATCTGAGATTCACTTCTCGATATCACATCGGGGTATGATTTTTTAGGGTTTTATAGATACTTCTCAAAACCCTTATGTCGAGGGTGATATGTCCGTGCCCGTCTACCCGTCGCTCATTGGTTCATAGGGCCCGAACCGTTTAAGCGAAAGAGCTGAAATTTGAAACACTGGCGCAAATTTTGGGCCCAATCACAGGAAAAATATATACAGAAGTTAAAAATTAAATATGCGCATGCGCAATTCGCAAAAATGCGGTAAACTCAAAAATTTGTTTTTAATTTGCGAGTGGGGTATCAAATGAAAGCTGCCGATTAGTAGGTTACAAAAATATATATGATTTTTTAAATTTTGCATTATTTATTGGTTTTATAAGTTAAAATATACCCCCCCCCCCCAACCACTATATACCGACTGGTCCTAGAATTTCGAAATAATTCATGCTAATACCTTATAGTGGGGTGATGAAAATTCCGGGAGCGCATTTGCAAAATTTGCAATTTCATATTTCTTTTTTTTGTGAAGTGCGCCTAACATTTTTTTTTTTAATTTTGAGAGGGGTATCAAATGATAGCTGCTGAAGAGTAGGATACAAATATATATATATGCTTTTTTAGGGTCCGTAGGCAAAACCAAGGACCCTTATATTTTCCTACGTGTCTGTCCGTCCGTCCTGTCGCCTGCTCTCATGGCTACACTTTTCGTCCGATCACTTTGAAATTTGGCATGTATGTGTCTTGTACCTGCCCACATATTTTAAAAATATAGCGATTTAAATTTTTTTTTTTAAAAAAAAAAATAGGGTAAAAAAACGTAAGGGTTAAAAATTTTTTTTTTTTTTCGACACCATGAGGGGTATCATATGAAAGGGTACATCGAGCTGATTACAAAAATATACAATTCTTTGGTTATACGTTTGACAGGGCGAGCGTAGGCAAGTTTGAAGTAGGTGTGAAACGTGTCCCCCCCCCCTCTATCTCGCTTATGTGAAGTGCAAAAAATCTGAAAAAATTCCTGAACATTCTTCGACCCAAAGTAAAGATACCACTTTTTGGAAATTTCGAAAAAAATATTATTTTATTTTTTGTTGACAAAATAGGGTTTTTTTTTATTATGGTCTTTTTGATGTATTTATATGGTTGTAGTCCGGTTCAGTGGCAACAAAATACTTAATAAGAAGTTTGTTTATGTGTTTTGAGAATATCAGACCCATAAGATAGTTCAAAGTAACCTTTTTAGCATTTTAAAAAACACCATCAATAGGGTACTACTTAATCAATACAGTGTGGCCTACGGACCCTCGCTGTGTGCTGACTAGCACACACTTGACCTGTTTATTAAATGTTGCATTTCTTTATTGGTTTTATAATTCAAAATATACCCCCCCCCCCCCCAACCTCTATATAATGGTTGGTCCTAAAATTTTGAAATAATTCATGGTTATACCTTATAGTGGGGCAATGAAAATTTCCGAAATAATGTCATTTATCTTGTCGTTATTACCGATAAAAATCATTGTGACCCCCCGGGGGATCGAACCTTTTATTTCCAGACTTATTATTATATATATACATATTATTATTATTACAGATTTATTTCAGACCTTGTATATCAGGTCTGTTGTCTGTGCAGATACGTGAGTTTGCACAGACAACAGAGGACACCCAGACATTTTTTAAAATCCACTCTTTATAAAACATACATGAGAAAGTAAAAAAAATCTTATGTTTCTAATTTCTTATTTTTTTATATTTTATTAGTTAAGAATAATATAATTTTTCTATTATAGATAATCCCTCTGACCTTTTGGCTTTAACTTTTATCTCGGTAAACTAGATTTTACTTTGCCGATTTGCATAATAACTTTTGTCATTTACGGGTTTTTACATTTCCATTTTCCATAAAGGTAAAGTTCTCTTACCTTGGACAGTTATTTATCTTTGATACTTCCCTCATCATATCGGTGTTATTAGTGATAGTTAATTTTTGCTAAATGGCCAAGGTAAGGGAACCTCTCCTAAGTAGTGTATAAAGAAGAAGACCTAAACCTAAACGGATATTGAAACGTTTAAATCATCAATATCAAATTTTTTAATCACAATAATTTATTACTTTATGTACCCATCTATGACTATGACAAAGTAATAACATTCTAAATAAAAAAAATGTGTAATAAAATAACATTCACACACACACACACATATATATATATGTATACACATATGCATATATATATGTAAATATATATATATATATATATATATATATATATATATATATATATATATACATATATATATATATATATATATATATATATATATATATATATATATATATATATATATATATATATATATATATATATATATATAACTTATATTGACAGTGGGCAGTTAAATTTGCATATGAATATTTAGATGTTAAGGAATTGCCGGTTATGAAAGCCTTTGAATAAATCATATTGCTTACTTCCATATAGTCCTGTCTCTTTATACGACTTTATTTCAAGTACTACTTGACCTTAGAAATACATCAGGTATTCCTTCAGGCTATTGTTATTGGACTTAATCTTCAAGTAAGTTCTGAGAGTTTATTTTTTATGTCCTTCATTTCATATTATGATAGTGAGAAAATAATAATAGAGTTATATTATTTTTAGATAAAAGAAACAAAATCACAATAAATTAGTAATAAATAAATAAAATATTATTCTAATATTTAAAGATAACTTTATTATCTTTCATTTGCAACCAAGTTCGATCCGATATCTCGGAAAATAACAAAGTTTTAATAATAATATGTTCTTTTCTTTTTCTTTTTTATATGCAATCAGAGGTTGAGTTAATATTGCTTATATGACTTGTAAAACATGAGAAGGAAGTAGTCCAGTGACTACCCCAGTTTTGTGTGAGTATACATATTGGAATGAGTAGATAAAAATAAAATAAATCTGGGAGCACAGCCACCATCCTTTTCTGGAACCAACTCACGCAATTTGGACCCCCCTCTATTATCCTATTGGAAATACTTAGATATATAAAATTAATTCTAAGCTAGAGTTCATGACAAAATGAACCAGACAAAATTTTAAAAGATTTAAATTTGTCACTGTATCTTGAGGCGTCTAGAAGGGTTGTCTGGCAAATAGATTCGGAAGGAAAGAGTTGAACTAGTTGGATTAGGATGATCTAATAAAGATCCATTGTGTAAGTGATAGCGGGATATTCTTTTTTTTCCTTTTTTTTAATTCCGTGGGGCTTTTTAATTTTTAATTCAGTTCAACCGTTGAGGAGGAAACTTTTGTACCCCGTACCCCTGTGAACCAATTTGGACCATTTTAGATTTATACTTTCCTGTGGTTCGTCACATTGACCGTGCCGAATTTTGAGCAAATCGGTTCAACCGTTCAAGAGGAAACTTTTGTACCCCGTACTCCTGTGTACCAATTTGTACTATTTCAGATTTATACCTTCCTGTGAATGGTCACATTGACCGTGCCGAATTTTGTGCGGATAGGTTCAACCGTTCAGGAGGAGTATGCATCCAAACAAATGCAAAGTGCGTAGTATAAGAGCTTCGCTTCGCTCAGCTCAAAAAAATAATTTTTGTTCAAGTCAATTTTATTTTCGTACTAATTTTACTGTGGTTACTAGAGATTTTAAAAAATCAACATTGAAATGGGCAACATTTTTGGGTGCAAAGAGGAATGTTTATATGGAACAATCCAGGTCTAATTTTGACGTATCAACTAAATTTCATTAAAATCGAACCAGTAATTTTTAAGGTGGTTCACAAATATTTTGAAGACAGATAGACCCGAGACCAATAGGATTAGAGACATGAAATATTTGGTAGACGCTATTATGGGCCACATGTATAGAAAGGAGAAAAACGGAAAACCCACAGCTTCTTCCTTGTGAATTTGGAGACAAAACTTCGTTCTTCAGAATTATCACAGTTTCCGTTGCCGCAAACATGATTGTAATGAAATAAATGAGTAATTTTAGTTGCCTTCGGGGTTATCGAATCGAATCCCGAAGTTTTACACAAGGACTGAAATAACCTGTACACATACATAGAGATCACCTATAAGTTTATCCGCGTATAATTTAGACAAATATTTTCAATTTATACAATATCACTAGCATGAGCAAAACTCATAACACCGATGAAGCAATAAAAACGTGCGCGAAATGACGTCATAAGCCCCCAAACCAAATATGGGGTAAGTATTTAAGACGTGAAGTTTAGTTCAAAAGTAACGAAATATGATGCGGGCTTGATTTCAACATTTGGATTTTATATTTGGGACTTAAGACTTAACAATCTATGGAACAATATTTCATTTCCTTTCATTATAAATATGAAGGTACACATACACACAAACATTTATTTATTTATATATATATATGTATATATATATATATATATATATATATATATATATATATATATATATATATATATATATATATATATATATACTTTTTCTATTTCGATGATATTTGGCATACATATTCAGAAAAATCATACCCCGAGAAGAAATAAGGAAAATTATTTTAGCCCTAAATTTGGGGGCGCTGCCCTACAAAAACATGGAATTTTGTTTTTCCAAAAACAGCTTTGACGGGTTTTATTTTAAAAAGATCTACATGTAGTTAATTTAAATACGAATAAAACCATAATTTGTCGCTTTACCGGGAAACATCAAGTTTCCTAGATAAAAATAAATATATCCCCACTGAAATTAATACCCAAATCAATCGTCTATTGAATATTTTTAATAATAAATAAATTAAATTAGATTATAAGGGATTTAGTGCAAGTCTCCACAAATCACAGACAACTCATACATTTTTTAAAATTTCCTTTTTTGAACTTAAGAGAGTATAAAACGCGAAATAGGCCCTATATTTGTAACAGAGAAAATTGACAAATGTGTTAAAACAATTAATAGAATTTCGGTGTTGTTTATTGGTTTGTTTGTATAATATATAGAAAGCTAAAGTGTTTAATTTCCTGTTGTTGACATCTACAGCTTGCACACAATTTCTTACAACAGAATCTTCTTCCTGGCCTTAATTAAACTTGGCAATTCAAAAAAACAATGATTTGTTTTTGTTTTTTTATTGTAGAAAAGAAACATCCTAAATAGCTACATCCTTCGGTAAAAAACTATCTAAAAGATAATCTATTAAACATCTGGAGTCCTTTGTTTAGTTTTTTTTACTCCGTGAAAGATGTTTAGTGACTGTAAGGTTGGTAACGCTCTAATAAACATTAAAAATACTTTTACTTTTCAGATACAAGTCTGATTTTGAGGTCACTTCACGATTATCTGTTAGATCCTGTTAATCATTTAATCACTACCGGCTACTACTACTAATTGATCATGAGACTAATTTATTTCTATTAAAACTTTGTGGGACATACTTCAATAAAACCTCGGAAAGGCAATCAGACAGTTAGTTTAATATATAGTTAAATTTATAGATAAGTTTAGTTAAAAATATTCAATGACAATTATTCAAATATGTGTCTTACTATTATTTATTTATTTATAAGGCCCGTTTACACTGTGATAGTCACTTTCGCACTGTATGGCAGCAATTATCACGTCTGACGAGATAGTTGAGAGTACTATCGCGGTAGTCTCCAGAACTATTGCACCAGATTCTAGATGCTGATTGTCGCATATTATTGGTTAAACAAGTGTAATATCTTGCTCTATTGCATACATCTTATGGTTTAGTTCTCCCCTTGGAGGGGATAACAAAGTAAAATAGACATGAGGCAAAACATTAGTTGAGTCCCCCTGTGAGTATTAAGACAAAGGGTCCAAAGAACTTCAAAGGAATATCACACTTTTTACTTTCTCATATAAAGAGAAAGTTTTGTGACGGCGCGAACATTTGATTTTTAGATTTTGATGGATTTACACGTTTTGATGCCCCTAAGTCCAAACAACTGGTTTTTAAAAAATTCCTGTCTGTCGTCTGAGCAGACGCCTGGAGCCTAAACTACAGGGCCGATTTTGACGAAATTTGGCATACATTTTTTAGAAAAATCATATTCCGAGGAGAAATAGAGAAATGAATTGTACCTCCAAATTTGGGGGCGCTGCCCCCAAAAAACTCCGAAATACTGTGAAAAAAAATTATTTCTCGAAAATGGTTCCGACGATTTTAATTAAAAAAAAATTCTAAAATGTTGTCCATTTAAATATGAATCAAACGATATAAGCCGTTTTCCCGGGAAAAATCTAGTTCCGGAGAAAATAGCTTAAACCGCGGACGGAGAGAGCCTGGGTTCGATTCCCCGCCCAGGAGAAGTTATTTTTTATGATAAATGTTGATGAAATATTCAATAATAATTAAATTTACATACGAAAACTAATAAATGGAAAACACTGGGCTATGTAATTATGAACTCGTACAAGAGAAAGTTTGTCTGAGTTGTCTCGGACCGATTTTTTATATAGGTATCCAGATTATCTCAAATATGCAAAGAAACAAGGGTTTACCCAACTAAAAGAGTGCCCATTATATTTTTGTGTTCATATCAAATATGTACATTATCTGATTTCAATTTCACTACAAGACTTTTTGTACACGCGATATTTCTGATTTAGTGGTAACTCATGAAAAAAACGAACTAGCCTATCTTGTAGGGATTAAAGTGACCTAGATAGTTTTTGTGGATACGACCTCTCCAGCGCTCTCTAGTATCAAAACATTTTTTATAAGGGGAGTAACAATCAAAAGAAGTGCCCCCAAAAAATAGAAAGATATACCTCCAACAGAAGGATGTGCTACTTTTAGCATTACTACATAGCTCCACAAATTATCAATAAAAATATCGGAACTTCACTCAATATTAAATATTACTATAATATTAATTTTATTTTAAATCAGTCACCTCTCTCGTTCCCATGACAAACAATCCAAGGTCTACAATAATAATAAATTCAAAAGAGATCTAACTTCAATCTTAATGTATAATATTTCTGAATATGCATATAATATAATAGAAGGTAATCTTAATCAAAAGATATTATAACATGCGATATTGGTTCATTAAAAAGTAGGTAACCCATACTTCAAGATGACTCAATATTCAAGATAGATCAATCAAACAATTTTTTCATAATTCATTTAAATCGGTATCTTCTGGTATATTTATTATTTCCTTGATTTGCTAATCAAGTTTACAATACAATATATATATATATATATATATATATATATATATATATATATATATATATATATATATATATATATATATATATGTATGTATTAGTGTCTATATAATAATTTATTCAGGTAACGTTACAACAATTTTTCTTTTATAACACTATATTGAATAGTGTATAATTATGGTCTCTTCATTGCATGCGTTTCAGATATAAATTCATTTTATTGTTAATATTTTTTTCCCCCCATAATATATGATATATGTATATATATTCTTTTTATTTCTCATATCCTAATTACAAATAATACGTAGAGGAGGATATTGTAAAGATGGGGGATTATATGGATTTTATTTATTTATTTTTCTTTTTTTGGGGGGGGGGACTCTTAATAACAGTTAAGAACGGGGGAAAGAATATAATAATAATTTAATCAATATTATTGATTGAATTTCACTAAAACATTAATTATAATATTATTATTAATCCGTTACTTTTTTTTGGAATAAAAAGGAACTTGTTGTAATAGTAATTATTGTAATAAAAATAATTGTGATTAATCGACCAATTTTAATTGTAATTAATATAATCACTGATATTTTTATTTTTTTTATTTTAAGTTTCCGACTTATTGAAGTGAAAACATAGAATTTATTTCAAATAATCATTTATAATTATTTTGTTATCATTACTTAACATGACTATGAATGGAGTTTTAACATTTAAAAATAATAATAATAAAATATGAATACTGGAAAAATAACAATAAATATGTTGATATTTTATTTGACTGGCTTTATCTACGTGTTTTGATACACGTTACACCATGGCTCCAAAAAAATGTTTTGAGTTGCTCCAATAGACAAAATTCAATCCATACATTGATTTTTAAAATTATATTGATAATTTATTAATGAACTAATACCTAATAACAACTAATTATTTAATGAAAAGAGTTAAGCCGGCACCACACTCTCAGTGAGACTACACGAGGGTCGGCGAACACGAGAGTGTAGAGGATGTGCTCGCCTTGCCTCGGGTAGTATCGCCTCGCCTCGCCACCTCTCCCCTCAGAGTTGGTATTTCAGACCCGAATCAAAGAGATCTCAGTGGGGTCTCGTTTTCATTCAACCCCTCGGCGAAACAGCGAGAATGTGGAGGGTACCTCTTGTACTCGTATATACTCGGCGAGGGGTCTCGCCGAGAGTGTGGAGCCATCTTTAAACTGAATCAACGTTTAATGGAGATGAACAGATGAGACCGAATAATGTTTTAAGATATTCTTGAAGATTTTAAGATAGGTCTTGAAGGCAAAAATATATACATAGTTAGTTTCAGAAGAGTGGCACGAGTCTAAAGCGGATGATGAAATAGGTTGTACCACACTCTTTACTGATTAGACATCTACAAGATTTCTAGTTATTTCTTGAAATAATCATACTTCAACCTGCTCCGGTCACCCGAATTCGTTTTAAAGTCCGCTAATTCCAAATCGAAGTGGTTGCCAATCAAATTAAGTTCGTTGTTTTGTAAAACAGACACGCGACTTGAAATATGATCTAATATACAGGAATGTGTATTTAAATAATAATATAATTATTGCATTATATATATATATATATATATGTGTGTGTGTGTGTTAATATATATGGTAATTTATTTGGGTCTGGAAGAGGAATTCGTGAGATTTCAATGTCGCAATATCTAGTTTGGTCTGGACTCTAAGCGCCCTTCACATTTTTATTTTTAATAAAAATCTCATATTTATATTTTTTTTCTTATTTGCTTCCTAAATTATCCAGTATCGGAAGCTAAGCTTTATGGTCATTCTGAAGAACGATGATTCTTTTCTTTCATTATCCAAATTCACTTTTTGTTTTCATCAGAAAACACACAGATATATTTGATCTCGATATTTACGTGTGTAGAATAATTTAATAATTAAGGATTTATATATACAAACACTTAATAAATATAAAAATGGGCATTTAGAAAAATACAGAGAAATAAAATGCACTTATACAGTAGCTTTTAATGGAAAAGATTTGACCGAGGGTGGTAATTACATAATTGTGTTTTACCGGTAATTGTTTTAATTGCTACAATTAGGTTTATTGTGATGGTCCAGTAGCTTTAGATATTTCCTGTCTTCTTTACCGCTCGATATGTCTAGTAATATATATGATGGAATAAGATTACAATAGATTAGAGCTTGAGTCAATTACATATTGACTCATATATATATCTTTCAAGGTAATCTCTATTTTACTCGTTTATTATGGTTTCTTTAAGGTAAAAATCCGCTGTTTTTATTTTAATATATAAGTGAATAAAATGCAGTTTTTTTTACATTCTCATATAAGTAGTGCATATATAGAAAAAGAATTGTGAGTGAAAACATTCGACTTATAAATGCTAATGGAAATCACGTTTTGAAGACCATAACACTAAATCCGCATATCTTGCTTTTTTTGGTCTGTGCAGATCGATGTGAAATCGAGAAACAAATTTAGGCTTTAAATTAGTGTGCGCTACCCTCCAAAAACTAATTTATTTAAAAAAAAAAAATTCTCGACGGTTAGTGTATTTATGTATCTAACCATATTGTTATTTCCCCGGTAAATCCCGTTCCTTTCTCAAGGTTGAGAGGTTGGGTTCTATTTCTCCGCCAGGGAGAATTTTTTTTTTCGGTGTTTCCGAGATGCGTCCTAATACCCTGAAGATATCTAAATTGCGTCCGTACATTTTTAATCCCATTTCCGAATTTCGTCCGCACTCTGGGTCTGAGACATACGGATTGCGTCTAGGATATATATATTTTTACTTTTCATCACTCACAGTATTTAATCACAGTTTTTACTTTTCATCACTCAGAGTAGGAAAAGTATTGTTTTCACCAACAATTTTTTTTCGAGATTTCAACGGAATTATCCATTTTGGGTGTTTTTAAGACCTCCTGAGTGGTTTGCAGCATGACGTCTGTATGTGTGTTATCATCGTAGCACCCAAGGTATTTAACCTATAACCTAGAGAGTTGAAACTTGGCACGAATGTACCTCTCTGTATGACATACAAGGCCACCAAATTTCATTAGATATTGCCCGATATTTTGAAGTTATCAATTTTTGAATTTTTAAACTTTGACGAAGACTAATTTTAGTGATACACGTTTTACGTACTGCAACCTAGATAGTTAGCCTTGTTGTGCATCATTTTCTGAAGAATGAAAGCCTCGATTTGTTCTGATTTGCTTCTTGTTACATTAGCACTATTCATTTATTATAAGTAATTATTGCTTTGTACTTCATTAAGAGCTTCTATTAATTGGTAAATATTTGGTTGGGGATGGTAGAAAATGCTATTTAATCAACGTCATCGATTTTAAAAAATGAGGAGCAACATTTTTTACAACAAGCCCACCGCTGAACATTGTTTGTCAATGGTTTGTAAAACCTAAATTTAGTTGATTACTTTTAAATGTTTTAGTTTTTCACTTTTCATAGTATATGATTCCATGGTAAATGCCTAGACAAGACTGGTATCAATTACATATTGAAAAGCAAGCGTTTGTTTATGTTTACTGGAAAAGTAAAAATATATTATATTGTTTTAATATTTGGATTCTGAACAACCCTTTTGGATTATGTTGTATACCCGGACGCAATTCAAATGGAGGATTAAAAATGTGCGGACGCAAGTGTTATATCTCACTAATCGGATTTGCATAACCGGACGCAACTAGTATGCAGTTTTTTTTTATGGTTAATCTTGATAAAATGTTCAATAATAATTAAATGGAACTATTAAAACTCGATACAGCTAATAAATAGAAAAACACTGGACTCACTAATTATGTACTTGTATATGAGAAAGTTTAGTACGAGTTGTACCGGATAGATTATTTAATTTTAAAACTTTTTCTACATTTCTCAAGGTTTCCACCTTAGACTAATTTTTCGTCATCTAGCTCTAAAGTCTTCTTAAATCATTTAGTAGTAATAGAACGGGGAAGCAACTTGCTTGAACCTAGCAATTCGGCCCTTGTTACCTATCCCAATATGGACTTCAATGTACCGCTGAAGCAAATAATGTGTGATCAATAGTGGTGCTCGTAAATCAATGTGTCAAAGGTTTGGGTTAACCCGTGACCTCAAACTTGATTTATTGGTGACCGAGTAGATGTGAATACTGACTTTAGCACTAAGTGTTCTCTGAGTCCACTTCTACAGTCATAATTATAGATCTTTGTTTAATCTCGTGTTTTTTCTTGTATACTTAGATGAGATGGTGGACAACTGGCCGATGATGGAAAGTGCTATTCCTGTGTTCTTTATCCTGGGAATATACCTGTGGTTCTGCCTCTACCAAGGACCTAAATGGATGGAGAACAGGAAACCATTTAATCTTAGATACATCCTCATCGCTTACAACGCATTTCAAGTTATCTTCTCAGCATTCCTCGCTTCAAGGGTAAATATTTTTCCTTTACTCTAACGTGAGATTAAATGCTAGTAAACATCTGTTTATATACTTTGTTTACGTTTTGTTATAACTGTTTATTTATTTATTGAACAGCTGATTCTATTCATATTCATATTATTTCTTTATATTGTGTTACATTCGTTTATTTATTTACTGAACAGCTGATTCTATTCATGTTCATATTCTTTCTTTATATTGTGTTACAGTTGTTTATTTATTTATTGAACAGCTGATTCTATTCATGTTCATATTCTTTCTTTTTATTGTGTTACAGTTGTTTATTTATTTATTGAACAGCTGATTCTATTTATGTTCATATTCTTTCTTTATATTGTGTTACAGTTGTTTATTTATTTATTGAACAGCTGATTCTATTCATGTTCATATTCTTTCTTTATATTGTGTTACAGTTGTTTATTTATTTATTGAACAGCTGATTCTATTCATGTTCATATTCTTTCTTTATATTGTGTTACAGTTATTTATTTATTTATTGAACAGCTGATTCTATTCATGTTCATATTCTTTCTTTATATTGTGTTACAGTTGTTTATTTATTTATTGAACAGCTGATTCTATTCATGTTCATATATTCTTTCTTTATATTGTGTTACAGTTGTTTATTTATTTATTGATCAGGTAATTTATATAATTTGTTCACATTCTGTTACAGCTGTTTGCTAAAGAAGGAACTGTAAGCTACATGTGGAATCACAGTTGTATTCCCCTACCTAGAGATACAAATCCTTACAAAGATCTGGTAAATAAGATAAGAGCCTATTAGTGAAATATTAATTTGCATACTATTATTATTTTTTATTTTTTTAATAATTTTATTATTCCTTTTATTTTTTAGTTTTACTCAGGAACGTGGTGGTACTTCATTTCAAAAGTAGTTGATCTTTTGGATACAGTAAGTATAGTAATCTTATATACAATAATTATATAAATATTCAAATAATTATATCAACAAATTTCCGGTTTTGAAGACTTAAGACCGTTGGAGCCAAAAACAGGAACTGAAAAAAGTGGAAAATAAATTATTTATCGAAAACGGTTTCGGCGATTATAATTAAAAAATTCTAAAATGTACTTCATTTAAACACGAATCTAACCATATAAGTCATTTTCCTGGGAAGAACCTAGTTCTTGAGAAAATTGCTTTAAATGTGCATACTGCATACAGTTAGATGGCGGGTTCAATACCCTGCAGGGTATATGTTATTATTATGGAAATTTTTGATTAAATAATAAATAATAGTTAATAAAACTACGAAAATATTAAAAATTGAAATTACTAGGCCAAGTAGTTGTGTACTCGCGTATATATGAGAAAGTTACTCTAAGTTGTCTCAGACCAATTTTTTTTGTTTTGTTAAGTGTTCAATTTTTTGCCCAAGTTTAAACTATCATTATTGTTGACACTCCAAAAAATATTATTTAGAAATTTGATTCAGAGAGTTGCAAGAAATATGTGAAATATTAAATTTTACTTAAAAATTTAATAATAAACTAACTTAATAATATAACAAAGTTTTTGTTTAGCATCACAAGCTATTAAAAATAATAATATTTACTCATAATTTGAAAACAATTATAAAAATATTTAATCGTGTTAAGAAAAAATTATATATATATATATATATATATATATATATATATATATATATATATATATATATATATATATATATATATATACATACATATATATATCATTTAAATGTACTGCTACTTGCTTCTGCCCAAATTTCAAGTCTATTTATAAATTCTCTACAATCATTTTAAACTTGCCGAATGGGTAATATTAGCAATGACCTGCGTAATTTTTTGCTTAAGCTTATCCACGTTTTATCCTACTAAATTATTATTAAAATTCCGTGGGGCTATTTATTTAAGTTAGCATTTTAACGAATTTTCGAAGAAAATTAAGCTTTTGCAATGGCTTCAAAATTTTGGAAAATTTTCTTCGTGGAAATCCTTTTAGACCATTCTTAATCGATTCCTGAAATTTAACACTTTTTTATGAATGAATATTGACCTCAAACGTATGTATATATGTATGTATATATATATGTGTCACTCCAGACGATATCTCACACTAGGATGCACTTAAAAAATCCAAAAAAATTTAAAATGTCAATAATATCAAAAGAAAGGATGAGTTCGTTGGCCAGAATTTTTGGAGTTCATTTAGGGGTCAAATTATGATAATTTAGGATCAAAAATAGCATATAAACGTGTTTTTTCCATTTCATCCCCCTCTTATATGACAAAAGTGTACATAACAACAATTACTGTACTCTTAAAGAGCTTTTCAACGTCATGCATCTTGAAGGGTATATACTATTTTGACTTTTGTACCCCGTACCCCTGTGTACCAAAATTTTCCTATATTATCATAATAAGCCAATAATAAACAAATTTCTTTGAAAATTCGCTCATTAAGTAATGGTGCATGACTGGTCTTTTTTTATTTTTGTAATATAAACTGAAATTGAACATTTCAGAGAAAAAACTAAAAATATAATATCTATAAGAGCATTTTGCAATTCTGAACCACATTTGTTAATATTATTTCCTTAATCTTCAGTTCTTTAACTCAATCTAATTTTGACAATATTTCTCCTATTCCTGGGCATTTTTAGGCCTAAAATAACAATTATACATCAATAATACTTATCAATTTCGCATCTACTCGTTATATATTATGATCTCAAGTTTATTGTAAAAATTGGTTAATAATTTATAACAATTATAAAACTAAAATTCTTATAAATAAAAAAATAATGTTAATTGAAAAAAAAAAATGGTTTTATTTTTTATCTAAGTAAAATGTGTGGTGCAGTGAGTCATTTCCTGTCTAACTGGTATTCAGTTAACATATTTTATAAATTGATTAACTGAACTTTACAAACATTCTTACGAGATATTTAGAAAATAAATGTTTACTGGTTGAATAACTTTAACTTTTTAATAATAGTAGATTCAAATTAAATTATAAATAAAATGTAATAAACATTGTGAGGACTTACCATACAACTTGTTCGTGGTAGACTGAATGCTAGTAGTAACCCTGACAGCTGGAAACAATAAAAATAAAATATTATACATCAAAATCATATTTAAACATAATAATAGTAACAAATAATGTTGAGAGGTTCGGACAAGCTTAAATAAAACCCATTATCAACGTATCCTGAAGTAAGTTCAATTCCCAGGTAGGTGAGATTATATTAAACATTCATACATAAATGTATATTATGCAGTGCACACTAAACTATATAAGAGGTTTAACCCACTATCTATCTAACTATCTAACTATCTCCACAAATACCAAAGTATAAACTCTATCATATTCAGAGGTGATATTTTACTACAACATACAAATAATCATATCCATACACGAGTAAAGTAATTCAATGGGTCTGAGAGGTTTAAGACACTATCCCTTAATAGAACCAATCTCTAAACACCCACATATTATCTAAGTTTTTCTCAGAGAGATGAGATAATGAGATTTTACTCGTACTATAACAGAGTAACAATCACATCCATATACGAGTTAATCCAACAATATTTATTATTTTTATTTTTTATTTATTTTTTTATTTTTACTTTCTCGTATAAAGAGAAAGTATTGTGATGGCGCGAAAATTCGATTTTGAGATTTTGATGGATTTACACGTTTTGAGGTCCCCTGAGTCCAAAAAAGTGGTTTTTAAAAAATGTCTGTCTGTCTGTCTGTCGTCAGTGCAGACGCCTGGAGCCTAAACTACTTGGCCGATTTTGACGAAATTTTGCATACATGTTCAGAAAAATCATACCCCGAGGCGAAATCGAGAAATGAATTTTAGCTCTAATTTTGGGGGCGCTACCCCCCAAAAACTCTGAAAAAACATGAAAAAAAATATATTTCTCGAAAACGGTTCTGACGATTTTGATAAAAAAATTCTAAAATGTATTCAATTTGAATACGAATCCAACAATATAAGCAGTTTTCCCGGGAAAAATCTAGTTCCTGAGAAATTAGCTTAAAACGCGGACGGAGTGAGCCCGGGTTCGATTCCCCGTCCAGGAGAAGTTATTTTTATGATAAATTTTGATGAAATGTCAATAATATTTAAATGTACATTTGAAAACTAATAAATGGAAACACTGGGCTAAGTAATTATAAACTCATATATGAGAAAGTTTGTCTGAGGTGTCGGACCGATTTTTTTTAAAGTATTGTTGTTATTTTGTACAAAACATTAAAAAATGTAGTCAATTTAAATAAGAATTTAACTGTATAAGTCAATCTTCCGGGAAAATCTAGTTTCAGAGATAGAGATAATAATATATTGTCCTTGCTTAAATCAAACCAAGACGTAAACAAACACTTGTGGACGTTTACTAATATATCAATTAAATTAGATGTTATGGGAAAGATAGCATCACTTTGCGCGAATAAAAAAGAATGTTCGATTTGTCGGACCGATTTTATTTTTATAACATCTCACATAGTACACCTGAATAACACTATTAAATCATTTAATTACAACAGAACATTGTTACTAAGTACCGATTAATTATATTCAATTAACAAAAACAAAATGTATTAAACGTAGTTACATTGTACAATTTAAACACACAATCTTACTTATTGTACAAAAGCAATTAGATAAAAGTGTCTAAAATAGAATAAATAAAATAAATTGCTTTACCTCTCAATGAAATACTTCCTTTAGCTTTAAAATCGGATAGGAAATAATTAAGGACGAGGAATTTCAAAATACACCAACAAACGAAATAAGATGCAATTAGTGTAGCCCACTTTAAATACCAAAAATAGGTGATTAATATTCAATTCATAAGCTTCAAGTAGTTAGATGCAAGATTCTTAAGTGGTTAATTGCGGAGTTCAGAATATATAGTTAGAACTAGTGGCGAGGAGACCAAAGTCATTTGGGAACGACAGGGGGACCAGGTATGTTGAAATTAGGCGAACAGGAAATTCTATCTTCGAGGTAACTTCTCATGTTCTCTTCCCTGATTGGGCAAACTACTATCCAACCGCAATTCTCGAATTTGTTTTCTAGGTATATTTTATTTTATTTAAAAATCTAGAAAATATGATATAATAAATACGCATTAAGAGAAATCGATACAATATTCGGTAAATAAAAAATTAATATAGTCTATTATTAGCGTGGCATATAGCTTCCTCACAGACAAGACAGACCGACAGACAAACCGTCAAACCAACAGACAGACTGTTGGTTCAGATGTCTGAAACGGATTTCTGTCTTGGAATTTTTTTGAAATCGGAGTTGTAGATTCCGATACCTTCGGTAAGGGAGGGAGCAAAAGTTTGCGTCCATGTTGAATTAAAAAAAATTATGGGACCATCAATGGGCTAATTATGACAAATTATCCAAATTTGCTAAATATTAAAATTTCAAGAAAATCAGATTGGTATTGCTTAAGACATAGTGAAACTTAACTTTAACTTTTGAATAGTTTGAGATAAATTAATAAAACTTGGGGGATCCGTACCACGTAAAGGAAAGTTTGTTTTCATGCAATCGCGCACTAGGGGCAACCACCCACTTGGCCCCCAGACCACCCAACTTCAAAATTTTAAATTGGAGTGTATATTTTTTTATAGCAGATTTGAATTCCACGGTGAAAAATTGGACTATTTTATTACAAACTTTTTTTCTATCTCAAATATTTTGCCCCCTATATGGGTCAAAAGTATAAAAATGATAGATTTCAGAGCCTAGGGGCAAAATGGGGGATTGTCCCTAGTAAGCGAGTGGATGAATGCAGATTTCCCTTTACTTGGCAAAGATCCCCCAAGTTCTATTCATTTATTTCAAACCATTTAGATTTTATAACGATATAACTGTTATTTTTATACTATTTTTGGAAGGATTATTTTGCTATCTTTGCATGTATATCTTTGCTGCTAAGGGGCAAAATATTGGAGATTAAAAAAAAAATTCAATTTAAATCAAATTATAATTATTAGAGCATCTGTACTGGAAATACAGGAGACCCGTGGTTCAAATCCCGGCGCTGGAGTGTATTTTTCACTGTCTGTTTCCCGTAGTAAATAATAATTTGATTTAAATTAAAATTTAAACTTTCCGTAGTAGGAAAACTACCAAAAACTTAAAAATTGAAAAAAATTCAAGTAACATTTTATTATTTTTCACCGTAGTATCCAAATCTGCTATAAAAAAATATACACTCCAATTTGAAATAATGAAGTTGGGTTGCCTGTGGGCAAAGTGGGTGGTTGCCCCTAGTGCACGATTGCATTAAAACAAACTTCCCTTTACATGGTACGGATCCCCTAAGTTTCATTAATTTATTTTAAACCGTTCAAAAGTTAAGAGGGGGGGGGGACTTTTGGAACACCCTGTATATAAAGTAATTCCCCGGTTTCTTCTTAAATATAGTTAAGAATCATAATAAGAGAAATAAGAAATCATAATTTAAACAATCACTAGCGGGGTATAAATTCAGAATCTCTATGCGTATGAGTTAAGGTTTAAAATACAGTATCTCTATGTATATAAGATTTTAATTTAATATTAGTATGTAAATGAGAAAGTTTAGTTCGAGTTCAACGGACCCGATTTTTTAAATTTAATTCTCTATTAACATTTTAAAGGACAAAATGTAAGAAAATGTTTGAGTGAGATGGTTGGAATGGAGGAGGTTGGTCTGGCATTGCTTCACTGCGAGGAGAGAAGGCTCGAAGTGGAGGTTGCGACACCAGGCCTGCCCAAGAGATGGTTGTATTCCAGCCACTGCCTGAACAGCCTTGGAACTATCCATCCTCCTAGAAGCCTTGGACATGACACCATAACCCTCACCTGAAGATACTCGATTTCTTACTCAACCCTCTTCTAACCAGACTCTCGTCTAAAAACACTGGAATGCACCTACACAGCCACCTCTCTCATCTCCAACGTAGAAATTAAACTAAATTTTTAAAAATCATTATGCTCTAAATAAACCTGTCACTTCTACCCAACATTTAACTTACTTCTATTAAATGAAAAAGAAAGACTAAATAAGTTTTGTCTATTGAAATTACATCAAAATTTACTCCTTGTAAATCAAATTAAAGACTAAATTAGTTGGGCCTATTGAAATTACATCAAACTTTACTCTTTGTAAATCAAATTAAAGACTAAATTAGTTGGGCCAATTGAAATTACATCAAACTTACTCCTTGTAAATAAAATTAAAGACTAAATTAGTTGGGCCTATTGAAATTTCATCAAAGAAAATTTAGAGCTACCATTCAATTTTAACTTCTGTTAAGGCTCCACAAGTCAGCTATAGCCGGCCATACACGTTACGGAATACCTGCGAGAAGTACACCTTTGCAGGTAACTTGAAGAGGAAAACAGGAGCGTGAATGCTCTCATATAACTGTGCAGATATGTCCATAAGTTGGTAGCACGTACTATCTTAAAATGTGTACAGTGTACATCTATCAACATCTCAAAACCAATTATTTTTTGCTGTCGTAATACTTTTTCTTTAAATATACACTACGGTTATGAGAAAGTAAAGAAAACTATCTTAAGACCATTATTGGAAAGAAGTTCCTTATGACACGTTACAGCGTCTGGAGCCCGGGAGTGAATCCAAAAAAACGACCGTCACGAAATCAACCGATGACGATAACTTGAGTAAAAGATGACCGATTTAGTTAAAATTTGGTATACATGTTCATTTTACCAATGCCCAGGACGAGTTCGGACGTTATCCCCCAAGCATTCGCTTGACACGCTCGCGTAAATTTAAGCTTCAAATATAAAAATTGGAATTTTAGGACTGGAAAAACTGCTAACTTTCTCTATTCAATGAGACAAACAACTTTTATATATAATTTTTTTTTTAGTTAAACCAACACCGATGCCGCTACGAAGAGTTAAAGATCGCTAAAAACACAAAAGCGGACGTTTAAAATTGAGAAAACAACTTTTTACCGATATCTTACGTTCTACTGACGAATTCCAATTTATATTCATATATAGACAAGGTTATATTATGTATTATCTTTTATTTATAATTCATCATAATATATACAACTGCTGCTCCCAATTACATTTAATAAATATACAAAAGCAAAAAATTGTCTTTGTATTTTAATGAGAGGCATTTAGAAATGAGGTTAAATACCAATACGTAGATATTGACGATAAGTTTAGCTCTTTTGGTGATTTGAAGCAATTGATCACCGAGCAAACATTTTTTTTATTTTTCCGTAGTATGAAAACTACCAAAAACTAAAAAATGGAGAAACATTTTTTTTAGTAAAACCAACACCGACACCGCTATTAAATGTTAAAGATCGCTAAATTTATTAAAGCGAACCTAAACCTTTAAAATAGAGAAAACAACGTTTTTACCGATATCATACGTTCTAACGTAATGATTATAATAAAACTTCATACACATCGTCTTAAGTACAATCGAAGCAGGCATGTAAAATTTCAATCTGATACAAGCAGAAGTTTTTGTATAGCGAACTGATATATTTTAAATGGAATATAGGCGTGAGGGTTAGGTTAGTCCTATTCCCTGACTACTCGGCTCTGTACTACAATCATCCTCTTTAACTATCAACACATCATGATTAACTATTTTCTCAATATTCAATTTATGTTTATTGCAAGAAACTCGCTTCAATGGCAAAAAAGCCTTTCTTTTAATTTTGCCTTAACTGCGCTAAGTACAAATAAAATAAATAAACCTTTATTTCCATCATATTAAAAACCAACAACATACAAAATATTTGCTAATATTACGATGCACCCCCAAGTAAGCAAAGCTTGAGGAAGGGGGTGACTTTGGCTCTAAAAAAGAAGTAGTACTTGAGAAGAAGAAGAAAACAAAAAAATAATAATATATATAAAATAATAATTAATAAGATCCAGTTGAAAGAAAAAAATAAAAATAAATAAATAAAACTTTAAAATACAATAAAAGAATCAAGTTAAATGATTAGTTAGTTTTTAATAGTTAGTTACTTTCAATTTTGTCTCTTTTCTAACTCCGATCATCATCTTATATTTATAATATAAGATGATTTTAATTTATATATAATGAAAAGCGTAAAGAACTGCGTTCCTACCGGGTGTCCCGTGACTCCACACGAATTTTTAATTTATTTTTGCATTTGATTGAACTTGAAAATAAATCATTAATTTAGCAATCTTAAAAACTAGAGACAAAAAGGAGATAAGTTAGAAATTTTGGCTATTCACGTCACGCCCACTTTTACCATATTGATAAATCATGGTTGGGCCCGTCGAGGTATTCTTAATTGAACCCATATTCGGTTTGATGACACAATATAGGGGGCTAAAAGCTCCTAAAGTTACGTCACGTGTGTCTTGAGTTCAATCGCGTATTTCTTTTTAAGTTAGGTAGATATTGATAAATTTCAGCATAATTATAGAGTAGGTTTCTATATATAAAATAAATAAATAATTCAATCGCTAGTCTTTAGTCCACACTATTCTCGGAAGTGTTTTCAATTCTCTGCCAATTAGTATGGCACATGGCTTCCTCGCGACCTGTACTTTAATGGTTTTATGCTTTTACAATCTATTATTGCCAAATTTATTTAATCCCCCCCTTTTTTTTAATCTGTTAAAATTGATTTTATTCTATACATCAATAAAACTATCAAATTAGGAAACTTAAGTGAGTACGGGATGTTGAAATTAATCTGGGGCTACTTTCGCTAACCATCAAAATTTCTTAAAAATTAGATGAGTATTTTTGTATAAATGTATGTTTATATGCTCATGTGGAAGAGAAACAAATAAGCGCAAAAGGTTGAAAATTATATATGGGACCAACAATGGGCTAATTATGACCTATCATCAAAATTTTATTATAATTAATCGAACAAGTGGTTTGTAAGATATGTTGGTTCAAAAAAATTGACAGACTGACAGACACGGAACCAAAATTGTTCCCTGATATCTGAAATGGGGTTCTGCCTTAGAATTTTTAAAATCGGAGACAACAAATTAGTTCTTTAGAGCGATTGGTTCTTTAAGCTATATGTGTTACCTGCGGTAAGCTCAAAAGCAAAATCTTAAGTACCATAAAGCAACTTCATGCGAACTTTGTAGGGTTTCGAATTCTGCGTCGAAGATATTTTAAGATAAACTTTCCAGTTACTTCATTTCGTTACTCTACTAAGATGACCTTTAATTGCTGAATTATTTCAAATTTAGCATGAATTTGAAATACAGATTTTGTATTTACGAGCTGGGATTGGTTACATTTGACACAGAAGTCGATTCTCTCAAAGGTTTGGCAAGAAGCGTAGTATTTTAAGGATGTACCAAAAGAACAAACAAAAAAACATGGTTTTTAATGTTTTTTTGTGAACCATAGTCCCATATTTTTACATTAAGTAAATAAGTGGCCTCAATCCCGCGCCCTGTAATAACCTGCTAATGTGTTGATAGGGACGTAAAAGAAACAACAAATAAGCAGGTCAAGTGTGTGCTAGTCAGCACACAGCGAGGGTCCGTAGGCCACACTATATAGCTTAAGTAGTACCCTATTGATGGTGTTTTTTAAAATGCTAAAAAGCTTACTTTGAACTATCCTATGGGTCTGATTTTCTCAAAACACATAAACACACTTCTGATAAAGTATTTTTTTTACCACTAAACCGGACTACAACCATATAAATACATCGATAAGACCATAATTATAAAAAAAACTTATTTTGTCAATAAAAAATAAAATAATATTTTTTCAAAATTTCCAAAAAGTGGTATCTTTACTTTTGGTCGAAGAATGTTCAGGAATTTTTTCAGATTTTTTGCACTTCACATAAGCGAGATAGAGGGGGGGGGGACACGTTTCACACCCACTTCAAACTTGCCTACGCTCGCCCTATCAAAGTTATATCCAAAGAATTGTATATTTTTGTAATCAACTCGACGTACCCTTTCATATGATACCCCTCACGGTGTCGAAAAAAAATAAAAAAATTTTAACCCTTAAGTTTTTTTACCCTAATTTTTTTGAAAAATATTTTTTTTAAGTCGCTATATTTTTAAAATACAAGACACATACATGTCAAATTTCAAAGTGATCGGACGAAAGGTGTAGCCGTGAGAGCACGCGAAAGGACGGACGGACAGACACACGCAGGAAAATATAAGGGTCCTTGGTTTTGCCTACGGACCCTAAAAAACGTTAATAACAAATGAATGACATCCCCGCAACACATATAGGAATAACTGGGTTACATATTCAGATAAGTATTAAGGCATTACTATTATTAACCTTTTTCTTAAAATATTTTACATTTTCACTTAAATTTAACAACTATTTTAATTATTCAAATTTCTTCAAAATCAAATGAGTACTTTTCAAGATATAGGTATAAATAAAAAAAAAAAGTTTATGCGCATGTGGAAGAGAAAGCATGAAGCACGGACAGTCAAAATTAATATGGGATTAACAATGGGTTAATTATGACCTACTATCCAAATTTACACAACTAGTTTCTAAGATTCGTGTCTCGCAAAAAAGTTGACGGACATAGACCAAATGACAGACACGAGACCACAAAAATGTTCTGTGTGTGTCTAGAATTTTTTTAATTTCGAGACATGCAACAATTTCGTTCTTCAGAATGATCACTTGTTTTCCTTTGATTAGCGTAGAAGCAAAAATATTCTTATTCATATTAAATCATATATTTTTTTTAGTGATATATTATTTTGAATTTAACAACTTATTCATTAATTTTGTTGTATTTTGTTTAGGTATTCTTCGTTTTAAGAAAGAAACAGAATCAGGTGACTGTGCTTCATGTCTATCACCATACTAATATGGTTTTCAGCGTCTGGGGCTTCCTTAAGTACATCAAAGGTAAACTATAATAATAATTAAGCATGAAACAAAGGAGGCGACCAACACTTCACTCGTGAGTGAAGGGTTTAGTTGTCTGATATCAATTCAGTATAGTTTATTTGGCACTTCTTTAGATTGTTACACCCCTTTTAAAGAAAACAGAGGGGAGTAACATTCTAAAGAAGGTGTTCGAAGTGTTCTTCTTTAGACTGTTACTCGTTACTCCCCTTATAAAAACAGAAGAGTGATATTCCTTTGTCCCAAAGTACATTGGACTAAACATCGCTTTGTCTTAATAGTTATTTAGTTAGTCATTTATATTCTAAAACCTCATAGGGGAGTAACAATCTAAAGAAGTATCATTTTTTTTAATTCTTCTTTTATATGATATTAGTTTAATAAACCTAAAACAGATATAGAAGTAACAGATGTGGTGAATGATCCCCTGCAAATACTCATTTGACTTTAACTACCCTAATTACATAGCTTTTTTTACCTTTACTTTGTGTAACTAAATGTAAAGTTATCTGGTATCAATCCAGTATTGGATTGATAAAAGGCTCCCCGGGCTTGTTCAAAGGATCCACTTCCAACGTCCACGACAATTGCTTAAATAAATGTGGAGCTTCTCGAATGAGTTGGCACCAAATGGACCAAATGAGATAAAAGAGATGGTTTACCGACCAGCACTTGAACAAAAATGTGAAGAGTTGGGTTCTCCAATCCGGGTTTGTTATGGACCCACCTAAGTGAACTGTGTTTTCGGGTACAAAATCCCCCCGGAATTAAAAAAAAGTATTTTGACGAAAATAGTCATGATTTATGTCAATGTTCAAATAGGTATATCTAATAATAATTAAAATTTTGTGTAAATATTCACCAGACCATAATTTATCGAGGTGAAATTGAGAAATAAATTTCAGCTATATAATTGATTGAGAAGTCATTAAAAAAAATTGGGTACGGGGTACCTCGGAACTTTTCCTCACTTCAGAGGCCACTAAAGTGGCCTCTCATTGGAGGAAGCAGCATTGGACGTGGTCAGTACTTGGATGGGTGACAGTTCTGAACTAACTGATTTATTATCATTCTTAAAAAAAACCTTATTTTTAATACCTATATTTTATTTAATTATTTGAAGTTTGGCGGAATTTTGACAGATGTAAACAAACTTTGACGTCATCAAAATTATCGCACTAATAAATAATTATATTCGCTTATAACTTTTAAACTAATTAATGGAATTTCATCGGGTTTTTTTTATATTTGTTCCTTAATTTTTTTCCGGTTCCAACGATATGCTATATATGTTAAAAACCTATTTATACTTTCAGTATTAACCGTCAAAGTTTAAAAATTCAAAAATTTATAACTTCAAAATGGCGGCCAAAATCAAAATGAAATTTAGTGGGCTTGTTTGTCATATTGAGAGGTACATTCGAGCCAAATTTAAACTCGATCAGGACCATTTTCGATTTATTACGATTTTTTTTTAATTTTTGCTGACTCAGCAAACTGGGTTCAAGATGGCGGAAAAAGTTGATTTTCCGGGTGGCACAACTACAGGTTAAGACTGACTTTTCTGAAAAAATTTTTGGTGAAAACAATACTTTTCTTACTATTAGTAGTGAGGAAAAGTAAAAAACTATGAAAAAAGTTAGGTATTGGTCACTTCTGCTCGGTTATTTATGAATCAAGTTTAAGGTCAAGGGTTTGATACCTTGACTAGATATTTAGACATTTACATGGCTGACTATTGTATCCGATGGTACATAGGTGTATGAAGTGGATTAACATACGGGGTTACTAAACCAGGACGCATATAAGTGGCCTAATTACTAGGTTCCAACAAGTGGCATGTCCTCCCCATTCTACTATACTAGCACAATATACTATAATGTTTATATTTTTCAGGAGAACAAGGAGTGATTGCTGGAGTGTTAAACTCAATAGTACACATAATAATGTACTCGTACTACCTACTCTCTGCTTTTGGACCTCAAATTCAAAAGTATCTTTGGTGGAAGAAATACATCACTAAGTTACAGCTCGTTAGTATATTATGATAATTGCATTATAATATAATAATAATTAGTCAGTAGGTCATAAGAATTTGTCAGTATGTTGTGATAATTAGGTAGTATCTTATGATAATTGCATTACCTAAATAATGATAATGAATCTGTACGTTATGATGATTTGCCAGTACTAGTTAGTATCTAATAATAGTACATTACGCGTTTAGTGCGGAAAGTAGCATTTTGCATGCGAGTGTGGAGTTTGCACCCGAGCGGCAGCGAGGGTAGTAAAACCTCACGAGCAAAGCAAAATGCAGTTTTCGCACGAGTTGAGTATCGTACTTTATCTACGATTGTGGGTTCATTCGTCATAATCACTTAAATCACACATTGTTTTTCACTAAAAACTCGATATAAACAGTTACTTTAATTAAACAAACAGCAAATTAGTTTTGTTAAATGTAAACATACACGCTAATCGTGCGTTAAGGAATTCCTCTTTTTTTCCGCAATAGGGCGGAAAAAAAGAAGAATTATAAACGCGCATGCGCATGCGCAATGAATACAGCTACGAAAAGAATCACTTTCTACGCATCAAATAGAGATATATTGTTTATATTTCGTATCAATCGTAGATAAAATTCTTTTCATCTTCTTAAGCCAGAGAAATATATGAATCAACTCCTATAATGCCTCTTTCTTGTTCACAATTCCTTCTCATCTTACGTCAGTTTTATACCATTGTCTCAACTCCTATACAAAGACTCTTTTTCTTCCACAATTCTTCCTCTTTTGGAATTAGATATTATTATAAAGCTATGTCTCAACTCCTACACTGCCCCTTCCTCTTTTTAAGTAGATAAAGCTATGCCTCAATTCCTACACTGACTTTTCCAATTTCGTACTTCTTCCTCTTTTAGTGTCAGATATAAACCTATGTTTCAACTCATAAAATGACTCTTTCACACTTATACCCAGGGTTACCATGCGTCTGGATTTCGTCCGGACAGTCCGGATTTGTAACATCTGTCGGGTTTTGCGTCCTTTCTTTATACTGTAAGTGTCATATTCCTTTGTCCTAAAGTATATATTGGACTAAATATCCCTTTGCCCTAATATTTATTTAGTCAATGTCGTTAATACTCTAAAAAATCATAGGGGTGTAACTATCTAAAGAAGTACCTATTAACCAATATTATATTAATAAATATTAAATATATAACGTAAGTAAAATATATTTGTAACTTATTTATTTTCCCAATTTCACAAGAAAAAAATAGGAATATATATATATATATATATATATATATATATATATATATGTATATATGTATATATGTATATATATATATTGCAATTTTTTCACCAGACACCCCCCCCCCCCCCAGGAGTTCCCTTTGTCCGGATCTGGCCTTCATAAATTATGGTAACCCTACTTATCCCAGTTCTTGAAACCATGTTGTAATGGACAAACACCTTTATTATTCCTAATCAGTGACTCTACTGCTCATCAATACAAAACTAATATTGTGTTTAATTTGTGATTTCAGGCTCAATTCCTAATAATTATATGCCATTTGTCACTCTTGTTGGTTTTCAACTGTAACATGCCTAAAGGCTTAACTCTCTACATGTACGTCCAATGCTTAATTTTCATCGCTCTTTTCTCCAACTTCTATTTCCAAGCTTACATTAAGAATGACAAGAAGACATCATCAATTGAACAATACGTGATTAAAACATGTTCGCCAGAAATAATGAGCAACGGAGAAACATCCAATTCAGAAATGAAGAAAGTGAAATAAAAGAAACCTCTATATAACTTGTCTTAAATGGATATCAACGAAATAAAATAAGAATTGTAGTTCTTTTTTTGATTATAAAAGCTATTTATAAACAAAGATATAGAAAATTCTCAATTCAAAAGCGTCCTTTTAAGAAATGCTTTATCTATTATACACCTAATATTATTTATATATGTATACGTGTATATTCCTGCAAAAATATTTAAAGGAATATAAATATATCTATGTATATTTGTAGCATTATTTCGTTGTACAGAGTTAGAAATAGGAGTCAAAATTAGCTAGAACAGGCTTTCCATAAAGTTTTAAAAAAATTGCAAATAATTATTAATAAGTTGACATGAGAATATGGTGAACCTCTGATAAATGTTGCACATTTTTAGCTATAACTCTCTATGCTTTGCTGGAAGCTACTTAATTCGCAGATAATTTGAAGCTACACAGGAAGCTAAACTTAATTAGCAGATAATTTGTTAACAGTCACTTTGGGCAAATGATAAAGCTCACTTTATGATACTTTACTTAACGTAAGAGATTATAACGATGCTCCTCAATAACTCAATTTAGGTATAGTAAAATTTATTTTATATATATATATCAGGGTGTCCCCGGATCGACTTACCTGTAGGTGTAAATGCATAAAAATTTCATATTTCGAAAAAAAAGTCATTCTTTATAAAGTCTCCTGCATGTTTTGGGAGGAAGAAATTAAAAAAAGAAACACCCAACCCTCTTTTTATTTCTTGCCCACTTCAAGTTGTTTTAATCAAAAAGGTTATTATATCAACTTTTGATGTACAAAACAAGACCTTTAATATGATACCTCATTTATCCAGTTTGAACAACTTTATATATTTTTCAATATTGAAGGGGGGGGGGGGGGGGGGGGGGGGATTTTTTACATCCGTTTTTAAAATTTTTTTATTCAAAAATGATCTTAGAATAGAAAATACTTATTTTTATAAAGAATAACATTTTCTTGAAAAATTGAAAATAAGACCACTTCCCTCATGACCAATTTCAGAAATTTGTACCTTTTGGGTACAGGGTGCAAGGTACGAAATTTTTAATGCGATGTATCTTCATTCCAAAACATGCAGGAGACTTTATAAAGAATGACTTTTTTTCGAAATATGATTTTTTTTTGCATTTACACCGATAGGTAAGTCGATCCGGGGACACCATGTATATATGACATTTGACAAATGACATACGAAGATAGCTGTTAATTCAAGAGAGCTCTAATTCGAAGGTAGCCATGTAATTGTAATGACAACATCATTAGATGCTTGGGAGAACTACCTCCTATCGAAGTGTAATAGGATGGGAAAGTTTCTCTCCTGTACAATAATATTCGGCTACTATTAACTCTTTGAGAGTATCCGAATTATCTCGATGAATCCCGATGATACTCGATTGAGCTCGTTAAACGAAAATTTCCTAATAACAACAATAAAATCTGATATCACACTAATCAAACCTGACTGTGCATTGACTCAGCTTATTCTAACTCTGTGCGCATAAGTAACGAAGTACCAATAAATAACATAACTGACTGCGTAATTGTATAAAAAAAAATCCAAATTTATATTAATATATTTATACTATATTCTAAAAAATTAAGAGTATAGAAGAATTAGTTGTATTTAGCCATAGATATGATTTTATTAGAAACTATAGTTTTTATTTATAATAATGTGTTAATTCTTGATTATTTATAATTAACTATTATTAATTATGACATATATTTTTAACTAATGCTAAATTGTTATAAATATATATTGTTTTTGTTTTTTTAATTTACTCGTATTATTATTTCATTTTAGTATCTAGACTAAAAACAATTGAAGCTTATCCGGCCTGGAGGACCAATTGTACATTTTTTAAATACAGTAGGCATTGCTTTTAATTGCGTTGATTTTTGTTCTGTTATATATTATAGCAACTCATAACGAATAAAGATATCTATTAAAGTTTAAATTTGGTTTTCAGTAATAAAGCTGTGTAAATAAAACGTTGCATTGCTATGTAAAATAAATGTTTACATCAAAACGTTTTTCTAATATCATCCGAAGTTTTACCGAAAGTCTATCTAATATCAAAAGAATTGATCAAAAGGCTCAACTATTACCACCTATACATATACCTTCATATATATTTTAAATGTCTTAATATAGCGTAGGTTATCGCGGCCAAAGCCAACTATGTGTAGATCTTTTGGAGGAGAGAAAAATCAAAGATTGAGTGAATCTCGATTATTCGAAGCCTTTGCAGGGATCATTTAAAGTAGTTGCTCATGACAAAAGTCAGTTGTTAATGACTCATCATAAGCAATTTCCTTAAAAAGTATCCCTGTAATTATACGAGTAGGTTCTAACGTATAAATGTGAGATTCCAAAATTCTCTGAAGCAATCGCCAGAAGATCTAAAAATATCTTAAATATATATTACTATAATATGTACTTAAAAGTATTCAATTGCTTCCAAGTTTACCGAAAGGTAAAAAAAAAATATTTTCATCTTTCTGTAGAACGATCACATTGTTTTTAGGGTTTGTAGATACTTCTCAAAACCCTTATGCCGAGGGTGATGTGTCCGTCTGTCCGTCGCTCTTTGGTTCGTAGGGCCCGAACCGTTTAAGCGAAAGTGCTGAAATTTGAAACACTGGTGCAACTTTTTGACCCAACCACAGGAAAATTATATAGAAGTTCAAAATTAGATATGCGCATGCGCAATTCGAAGAAATGTGATAAACTCTAATTTTTTAATTTTTTTTAATTTTTGAGAGGGGTATCAAATGAAAGCTGCTGAAGAGTAGGACTCAAATATATATATGTTTTTTTAAATTTTGTATTCCTTATTGGTTAAAAAAATCAAAATATACCCAAAAAAAATGTCCCCCCCCCCAACCACTATAGATCGGCTGGTGCTAAAATTTCGAAATAATTCATGCTAATACCCTATTGTGGCGCGATGAAAATTCCGGGAGTTCATCCTAAATTTTCAAAAATTGCCAATTTTGGCCGCGAAAAAGTGAAGTGCGCCCAAAATTTTATTTTTTGAAAATTTTGAGTTGGGTATTAAATGAAACCTGCTGAAGAGTAGGACTCAAATATATATATGCTGTTTTAAATTTTGCATTTCTTATTGGTTAAATAAATCAAAATCTACCCCAAAAACATCCCCCCCCCCCCAACCACTATATAACGGCTGGTCCTAAAATTTCGAAATAATTCATGGTTATACCTTATGGTGGGGCGATCCAAATTTCCTGAAAAATGTAATATATCTTGTCTTTATTACTGATAAAAATCATTGTGACCCCCCGGGGGATCGAACCCGGGACTCTTGAGATCGAAGACAAAAAAATCATAATTACATAAAGGGTATGCTTACTCAACTACAAAACCCTAAAAAGTACTTGGACGCAAGTACTTCCCTGTGATTTTTTATTATTACTGTTATTAATATTTATTACCTGCCAATAAATATTATATTTCTTCGCCTTATAAGTCCATTATTCTTTTAATTTTCTAATTTGACTTTTCTTGGTCTACGGGGATGATAGTAACTGGAGAATGCTTGTAGAGGAAATTAGCTATCCTTTGACACCTTTCTATGTGATTAAGTATATAAATAGGAGATGAGTAATAAATGAAACTTTAGTTACTCAGATAAAGTTGATGATGCCTAGGTATGAGCGAAAATTTGCCATTTAAATTATTTAAAGAAATAGTCTTTCTTTTTTTAAATTTTCTTTTTTCCCGTAGATCAAGTAGATAAAGACAAAGTAGAAAATTAAGGGATAACCGAAGTACTTTTAATTTCCTCTGTCCTTTATTTTGTGGTTTATGGTTTACGCACTAAAAATTACTTCACGATGGTAGTTTTTTGTCTTAGTAAATAACTTTTAGTTCTGTCTCAAATATGTTTTTCTATTATTTATTTCAGTCTGTTCATCAATCTACATTTTTTCAATTTATTTATTTAATTATTTTTGTTATCAAGCTCAAATACATAATTGTGATAAGAGGAGAATAAATGTATATTTATATATTTGTTTTATTTGTTTTATTTTATTTATTTATTTTTTTAATTAAAATATATATATATATATATATATATATATATATATATATATATATATATATATATATATTGTAATTGATTTTTTAGTAATAGATAAAGTTGTTGTAATTTGTTATAATAATTAAACATTTTATTTTAATGTATATTTAATAATAAAAATAAATTATATTTATATATTTGTTTTATATTTACACTGTGAGTATATTCAGCATGCAAAATAATTTATTGTATTAACCGCATTTTTCCACTTCATCATATTAGTGGCGTACAATAAACTAACTAGTGAACAACAAGTAAACTAACAAACAAGAAAACAAGATAACAAGTTGAATAATAAACAAGTTATATAGCTAACTATAAAACAAAGTAAACAGTAAAAAAGCTAACAAATAATTGGTTGTTTTGTGGTACCACTTCATAAATATGACTAGAGAGGTTAATGAAAAGTAACTCAACAATATTGTCACCAAAATTTTTTATAATTAAACACACGCGTTTCAACATGTAATATAATCTTCAGTGTGGGTATTAGCTTAGTAAGAGTGGTACAGAATTCACTCTTACTAAGTTAAAAAGCACACTGAAGATGATATTATACGTCGAAACGCTATAAAATTGTCCAACTATATAAAATTGTGGTGAAAATATTGTTGAGTTAATTTTTATTAACCTCACTAGTCATAAACAAGCTAACTATTACTACGTTCACACATCGTTTTGAAAACGATCCGCTAGTTCAAAACGCTGTATGAACGGAGATCGATGGATCGTATCGGGTTAAATCCGCTCCACCAAAAATACGTGATCAGAACGGGGGATCAAAATTCAGAACGCTCGTATGAACAGGTCGTGGAGGAGTATCGAGATATCAGGTTATTTTACTCTTTTCCACTTTTTAAGTTCTTTGTTTTCGTGAGCTTCCGTTTCTTATTTTTAAACTGCAAAAACGTTTTTAAACAAAAGTTAATACTTTATACAACCTGTAAAAACTTTTAATAACTTGTAAATAAAATGCAGATAAAATGTAATAATTACAAGATAAAAATAATTTTTTATATACTACGTTTTTTCTGTCATAGATCATAAATTTGAAACCCGTCAAAATGAAGATTGTAAATATGGGATACGTCAAAACAAATAAAATAACTTGCGGATTTTTTCCGAACTAACTTTCCGTACAGCAAAAGTTTCTGAAAACCAATTAAATTCTGCTGAAAGATGGCTAAAAGTATTAAAATAATGCATTGTCATCGTGTTCTGAGCTATTCTAAAAGTTTCAAATGTCTAGGAAGGTGTAGGTTCTACTGAGGAAGTTAGTTAAAAATCGACAGCAAGATTTGTACTGGACAAACAAACAAACAAACAAGAAAACAAGCTAATATAAACGTAGTAAAAATTCGCGGACATATTAGTTAACAAGAAAGAAGGTTTTACTCGTGACGTCACCGTTATGAAATATCGAAAACAAATATTTCGATCACCTGTATTTTTTGTTGTGTGGACGCGAATCGTTTTGAAAACGAATTGGATCCGAAACCCTTTCAAAACGATGTGTGAGCGTAGTAAATAAATCAGAGTAAGTCATCAAGCTAACAAATTCTAAAACTTTAAGAAAATAGTATTCTTTATATCGCATAAAAATTGAATTTAAAAAATTCTCCCCAACCATTTAAAAAGTAAAAATTTTCTAATTTTATTAAATATGTAATCGATTTAAAGGTCTTGTTGAGTGAATTAAATGTTGTGGTAATGCTTTTTTTTGGATAAAAACAATATAAAAAGCGTTTATAGAGGAAACCTAATTAATTATGTAAATATTATTTATTTCTTTAATAGAAGAATAACAATTTTCAAACATAAATATTTTTGTTTTAAATAGATTTTCGCCTATAATAGCTTTTATATTGTGTTTATCAAAAAATCAACACAACTTTTAATGCACTCAACGAAACTTTTCAATTGATCCCTCATATATTAGAATCAGACAAATTTAAATTATGCAAAATGACTGAGAGCGGTGGGTTCTTTAAAAGTCGATTTTCGACATTTTTACGCGAAATTAAAATTTGGAATGGTACCTACTAAAAATGATAAAGAATACTTTTTTTTAATAGTAAAAATTTGGTCCAGTTTCCTCTTGTATATGATTTTAGAAAATTGTACTTTTTGGGCACACGATACGTTTTGAAAAAAAGTAATAGGTTGTATAGAGGGCAATGTTACTATGATTTAAAAAGAAAAAGCAGGAAAGTTTATAAAAAGTTATCTTTCTTCAAAAATTATTTTTTTGTGATTACACGTATTGGCAACCCGATCCGGGGATATACTGTATAAATATGTATATGTATATATATATTTAGAGGAAGGGAGGGTTGGTTGCGGGATAACAGATCCCTTGGCACGGATCCCTCTGCCCTTTAACACGCTTGGAGTTGTAATGTTGGTGAGCTTGAATGTCAAAATATTACGCTTAATTCAACCCGCGTTTGCGCCTAAATGGTACGCGCAACGAAAAAAAGTAGTTAGGATCTATACTATAGGAAATTTTATGCAAATTCTTTTAGTGAAGAATGATTTTTTGGCACTTCTTTATCTTGACTCAAGATGGCAGAACGTAAAAAAAGCACCTAGCGGGTAAGAGAAACCAATCTACTAAATTTTATTGTCATAGGTCTTGTAGCTCCAGAGATATCGTGATGAATCAGTCAGTTCATCAGTACGTAGATAGTTATAGGTTATGCGAGGCACGTATATAATCTGTTATCATCTCACCAATGCGTTTTCTAATTACATATAACTGTTTCTTTGTGGGGTATATGAAATTGGAGAGGTTATCAATATTTACTTCGCATTCAGAACCTTCTTGATCATATGGAGATTCGTAGTGGTCGAAAAAAATTTGCCAAGGTATGGTAGTTGGCCAAGGCAACAGCATTATTATTAAAGAACTACATATATAGTAGGAGGTTCAGAGTAACCCTGATCGGGAGGGCAATGGTCACTTCTGTTCGGTCATCAATAAATCAAGGTTGAGGTCAGAGGTTCGATCCCACGCCTGATTTTCACGGCTTGATTTTCGTTGTAGCCGAGGGGTTAGCGCACTCGACTCTGAAACCAAGGTCTAAACCCCGGCTGTGAGTTCGAATCCCAGAGGGGTGAGACATGTTTCGCACTGATGATCTTATCGATTAGATGAGTAAAGTGGCCGGATAACCCCCGTCCTGTATTGACCTGTATAAGCCATAAGCTGTTGAACGGGACAAAAACCACAAAAAAAAAAAAAAAAAAAAATGATGTCTGCCAGGAAGAAGTTATCTAAAATTTGGCACCCAAGAGGTAAATAGTGGGATCTGGGTAGGCCATAGGCGAGAGCGGATTTGAATTAGTCAGATTAAAAAAGATCGGGCGTGTCAGATTAAAAAGGACAGTAGTTGGGTGGGTATCCGGTGACCATATAGCTCTGGGTTCAATTCCTGGACCGGGACGGCGCTCAATGTTTCTCCAGCATTGTTAAAACAAATGGGAAGCTGCACGAAAGAGTAGCGCCATTAGGATTCAATATGAAATCGAGATGTAAGACATGATGATGAACGACAAAACACTTCAACTAAATATGAAAAGTTTGTTCGTTGGATCCACCTAAATGGTCTTTGGGTGTAAAAGCCCCCGGAGAAACTAAGTTAGGAATTTAATACTTGGAAAAGGGCTTTAGGATGTAAGCATTTATAATAATAAATGCAAATTTCGATTTCAACCCAGGGATTTGATAATACACCAAGGGGAGGGGGGATCAGAAAGAAAATGTTTCTGCTTTTCTTAGGATGTTAACTTTTAAAACTGCTTCTCCTTTACACGAAAACAATTATCAATTAGGGATTTTTAGAAATGATTTTATTCGAGGAGAGGGGAGTATAGAAATAAGGGGGAGGGTTTAGAAAACTTGGTGGTATTTAGATATTCTCAGTAGATTATAAGCCTCCCAAATTAAAAAAAAAAAAAAAAATCATGCGAGTTCGTAGGTTTGTTTCCTTTGATTGTTTTACTTCATTGGTTGAGACACTTAAAGAGTTTTATTCCATCACTGTTGACTGATATTTGATCTTATTTATTTATTATCATTTGACGAAGGAACAGATATGTTCCTAATATAATTATCTTATATGTTCAAGACGTAAAAAGTTTTTGTATTCTCGGCAGTGTAATGAATATGCCTTGAGAGAGGGCGAAATATATTTAGTTTGAAGATGAGTTAAACCATTTTAAATTATTATTACCTTTAAGTGTCTCAACCAATGAAGTAAAAAAAAAAAAAATCCTTAGTGAATCACTGGAATCCAGCTAGTTTTTGTATATAGTGGTTGAACTCCATACTGGGTTTAGTAAACAGGACTCAAATAAGTGGCCTAATTGCAAGGTACGAAAAATGGTCCGTCCTCCTCGTTTAACTACTAGCAGAGTATATATATATATATATATATATATATATATATATATATATATATATATATATATATATATATATATAGGATTATCATTCCAGGAATGAAACGCCGAATTTAGTCGCGACATTAGCTAATGTGTAATGATTAAGACTCGAATAAAACGTGTTGATACTATCAACAAGAATATACTTATGCCAATCCAGCTTTTAAAATTCTTTAAAATCATGAGTAGCGTCGAGGTGAGAGTGGTGGAATATCCGGGAGACTAATCACTACATATGTTGTTCGTGTATCATACTTCAAATTGTCCTGTATTTGGTAAATTACACTCAATGACAACATGTATAACGCAGACAGTCGACAGACTGTTGGCCTAATCTGTTCTGTTTTTATAGTCGTAGTTATTCTTAAGTTATTGCGCAAACAAGAATATATTTCGTGAAGTTATAAAACCAAATAATGGAAGAATCTGTAAATCTAATAAGTGCATCTCCTAAAAAAGGTAATAAAATTGTACTTAATTTGATCTTAATATAACTATAGTTTTTAAGTTATCGTACTAACAAGAATAAACATTTTATAATGTTAACATAATGTTATAACATTAATCATAATGTTAACATTGAGTCGTTAATCCGAGACAAAATAGTCTGGTAATTAGTGTGGCACATAGCTTCCTCGCACCTTATCACGTACTTCAATGATACTATGCTTTTACGACCTATTATTGCCTAATTTATTTAATTTTTTGTATACAATAAATCTGACTTAGCTGAAAATCGAAAACGAAGTGTAAACAAACACAACTTTTAAAATATCTATGTGGATATGGACTATGTCTTAAATAAATATTAAGGATTTGTCATAAGTAAAAATATTAAAGTTTTGGATCTACCATTTTCTTGGAAAATTGATTTCCTTCTTCGAGGTATAATACAAGAATATTTGTAGTATAACTACCTTCAAGACGTTGGTAAATCAAAAACTTTTATTTTTACTTTTGACTGCTCTTTGTCATTCTTAATTTATAATTAATTTTAACAATACATTAATAAAATTAAATATTATGGGATTTAAATTCAGTATCACTATGAATATGAGAAAATGTTGAGTTTGTCAGACCGATATTTACTTTCTCTTTAGCATAGTATAAATAGAAAGGAAGAATAGTAGTAGTGAGATTTTGATAGATTTACTTGTATTAAAGGTCACTTAAGTCCACAAGAAAGGTTTTTAAATAATGTAATTCTGTAAGTTTAGGCCAATTTCGAAAAGATTTGACATACATGTTGAGAAAAGTCATACACCCCAGGCGAAAAAATGAGGGAAGCAACCTTTAAAAACGTAAAAAATACAGTATAATGGTTCCAACAATTTCAACTGAAAAATTCTAAAATGTACTCCAATTAAATATAAATCTAACAATGGAAGTTGAAAGAAATATTTTTATTGTAAATTTTGATATATTAATATAATCAAATATTAATAAAGAATATGTTCAATAATAATTAAATGCAACCACGAAATCTCAAAAACCTCCTAGGTGTTTATTCTGCCAACAAGAAATATCTTTAGGTACCCCCACCCCCTCTTGTATTTCGAGTACAATCCCATTCGAAAGAACGACTTACCTAATTAAACAGGGGACCGAGTCTTCATAGGTATCAATTTTTATGGATTGAAATGTCCCCCAGGGTATTCAGAGTAGTCGAAGTACTAAAGTCAATATCGTTTCTACTAGGCCTATATATGAATCAAGGTTGGGGTCACGGGTTCGATCCAATGCCTTGGCACTTTGATTTAATCACACCGTATTCGCTTCGGCAGTACATTGGTATCGAATTGGTTGACCTCAATACAGTGATCAATGAACAAGGGCCCATAAGTGGCCTAATTTCAATAGGTTTAAACAAGTTTTTTCCTCCTCGTTCTACTAAGACTAATACTATTACCACTACTAATACTACTACTGATACTATACTACCAATACTATACCAAGTTTCTTTAAAATCTCGATATGAACAATTAATTTTATCTATGTATACAAAATTAAAATTTGTCAGAATTGAATTTTTTTAGATACTTTTTCATTTCATACATTCCGAAAACCGAATCCGGCCTTAACTTATTGTACGTGTGCCTATAGGCACAAAACTGGCTAAACAATATCGATTATGTTTTTTTTTCAGAGGCGCAAACGTGTTGCGCATGTTGTAGGCTCGATTTTATAGAAAAATATTGAGTAGAACCAAAGTTATTAACAATTTTAGAAAAAAATAAATAATAACCTAAAAAAATTAGGTTGACCTACCATAACTAAAACCCGCAGACTCTCTAATCAAAATGTTTAGGTACTTCTAGACCACCTATAGAGACTCAGCGATTTTTTTGAGTATGGTCCAAACCGACTGGAAAAATCTGAAAAGTAAAAAAAAACCTCCCTTAAAAAATTAAAGATGGCGGACGCAACTTTATAGTTTTTTTGAAGGCTTATTGCGGCTAAACGGTAAGTCGAATCAAAAAGCAGACTGCACCAGTGGTAACTGATTTTTAAAGATCTACAACTTTTTGTCGTACCTTAATCGGTTCTACCTTAAATAGAGCTACATTTAATTTTTTATATTTTATTTTTTACTCAGAGCTCTTATGGGGTCTGCAATTGTTGACCGATTTAATTTCTGATTCAGGTGCTTAAACCTCAAACTAAAGCTCTTTAAATCTAGTATTTATTATTTTATAATTTTATCTTAGAACTAGAGTTATTGAATAATTACTGATGCAACTGCCATACTAAGAGAAGAGACTGGTAATTGAATTAAAGCACCAATGGTTGATGATTGTCCAATGAGTTCCCAGTTTAATTGGTTTTGGCTAAGTTTATTTTCTCATTTATTATGTCTTTTTTTAACATTGTGATTTATTACTGTATTACTTAGTTTGGAATATATATATATATATATATATATATATATATATATATATATATATATATATATATATATATATATATATATATACAAACTATTGTAATGAAATAAAATGATGTATAATATAGTTAAGGCTTTAGAAACAAAACTATTTAAGCAATTCATTTCATTTCTAGCCTATACATGATTATAACAAACATAGCCACTAATACCTAGCATGAGCCCCGCGTGAAGCGCGGGATGAAGGCAAGCATAATATATGTATGTCCTTTATTGATCTTACATCTATAATAAACTAATACTATGTATTTACAATAAATCAAATCAGCAGAACGCTGTGGAGTGGCAACTAATTAATTACTTTAATATTATTTCCTTCATTATTACACATTAAAACACCTAAATTATAAAAATTCCGCGCGCGACACCAGCCTAAATCCTAGTAACTTATAATTTACCATCACGGCCAAATCTATTCCATTGCACATTTTAAACTTGAAGCACAATAGAAGTCTTATAAGCTATAAGTCACGTTCCACTTCCCCGTTAACACCTCAAGAAAAGAAATCTTAACTTCAAACCACCAAAGATAAATATAATAATAAAAGAAAGGTGGGAAAGAAAAGATTTAGTAGGTCGAACGCATCAAGGTAACAGTTACTGTAGGTTGAAAAAAGAAGTTTTTCTCCAGAGGTCTACGAAGTTGAACTTGGACGTGACGAATGTTGACTTTTTTTTACAAAAAAACCAGGAAGGAGGCCTAGTTTCATTCATTTTGAACTCTTCGACACAGGTGTGTTTTAAAAACATGTCTATAATACCCCAAAATCAGTTTATTTTCTTTGCTTTCTCATATAAAAAGAAAGTATTGTGATGCGATGGCGCTAAAATTCGATTTTGAGATTTTTATGGATATACACGTTTTGACGTCCCCTAAAAAAGAGGTTTTTAAAACATGTCTGTCAGTCAGACGCATGGAGCCTAAACTACACAGGTCCCTTTGTGACGAAATTGGCATACTTGTTCAGAAAAATAATACCCCGAGGTAAAATCAAGAAATTAATTTTAGCTCCAAATTTGGGGACGCTACCCCACAATAACTCTGAAAAAACGTGAAATAAAATTATTTCTCCAAAACGGTTCCGACGATTTTGATTAAAAAATTCTAAAATGTAGTCCATTTAAATACAAATCTAACGATATAAGCTCTTTTCCCGGGGAAAATCTAGTTCTGAGAAAATCGTTTTAAACTCGGACGGGGAGAGCCCAGGTTCGATTCAAAACCCTTTTAAAATTATTTTTATGATAAATTTTGATGAAATGTTCAATAATAATCAAATGTACATACGAAAACTAATAAATGAAAAACACTGGGCTAAGTAATTATGAACTCGTATATGAGAAAGCTTGTCAGAGTTGTCTCGGACCGATTTCAATATTTCAAATATTTGTTTAAAAATTACAACAAAAATATGACCCTCCATAACTTTGTTGTTTGCATAGTCAACAAATTTTTCTGAATAGCTTAAAAACTACGCCCACTCATAAGCTTTAAAACGATGTATCATATGCTGTACTTTGCTGAAATCTATGAAACAGAAAAGCAAAATATTGCGAATAATTCACTTAAAAGTTTAATAATTTTTGTTCAAAACAAAATTAATTCATTGATATAATTTTAAATATCGTTTTTACTTTAAAAAAATTAATTGTAATGACGGCAACTGTTTTGAGCAATGCATTTGTGCAAATTTTTTAATGATATAGACTAGTATGAAAAGAAGAATATTATTCTATTATACCAGAAATAGTTGGTTCTTAGTCGATTTTTGCTTGTTCATTAAAATATTTAAATATTTTATATAATAACATACATAACCTCTAGTTTCTCTCTCATCCCCCCCCCCCTCTATAATTTACGTTATATGCTGATTTAGTGGTATACGTCGTATTATGCCTAAAATGTATTTTATTTTTATTGCGAAATTCTTTATTAAATTTTAAAATATGAAGGCAGGACATGTGGTTGCAGATAAATGGTTGTCCCTCTCATTAAGGCGGAAATACACATGCTAGTAAAAAAGCATGCCAGTGGCGAGTTACTAGCACGTTAGTAGCTGGCATGCTGCAGACGCTGTGTACATTTGCCAGTGAAACAGCATGCTATGATCATCCGGATGATCGGTCTTGTGCCAGCTACTAGCACATGACAATACACATTCCAGTCACAGTTCTAGTTTTAAAACAGGCCATCGTTTCTTGCCTTCTTTTAGCCGGAATAAATTATTATAAATTAAATAATTGTATTTGATTTAATTAATTTTGATAGTTTTATTAATTATTTCAATGTACCTTATGAATGTATCGGTGCGGAATAAAATTAACCAGATTGTTCTCTTACTTGCAAAAGTAACAGCTGCTGTGTTTTAAAACATTTGAAAAATAATAAAGACACGAAGAGTGTGGGTAAAGATTGGATAACTAGAAGGGAATTAGGTACATGGAGCGAGTCAGTGGCTACTAAATGAAATGCGGTTCGGGGACGTCAATGGTTTTAGGAATCAATTGAGAATGCTTCCGCTTCCAGAGAAAGTAGATGAGTTGTTGTCAGATACCCGTGAAAGGAAGGAACCCAACTGAAGACTGAAGGGCTGAGGGAGACTCGTGCTAGCTACTAGCAAACTTACGCTGGCAGGCCTGTTTACACTTGCCATATCAGTTCCCCCTCCCCTGAACTTGTGCCACTGGCAAGACAAAAATCAAACTTCGTGCGATTAACTCGCATGCTATTTGATGTATACACATGCCAGTAGCTCTCCTCTGCGAGCTACTCGTATGATTTTGTGCAAGTAACTAGCATGTGTATTTCCGCCTTTATGCTAGAAACGTAAGGAACTGGGACGTAAGGAATTTCCTTCGACCGAGGGTGACCTGTTAACTGGCCACCAGCTTACCTGACCTTAACCCCACTGGATTTTTACTTGTGGGGCCAATAGACAAAAAATAAAGTCTACAAGGAAGTGGTGGGTATGAAAGAAGTGTTGTGCAACCAAACACGAAGCAATAAATGAAATAATACACAAAGAGCTCAGGAGATGGCAAAAGCAACTAAATCGGTTTCACGATGATGCAGAAGATGCATCGTCTGTGGGGACGGAAGGACAAGGAATATACCCATAGTCAAGCACACCGAGTATAGAGGCTAAATTGAAGTGTCTTGATATAGGCCGGAGGGAGTGGGGAGTGGCACCAGCTTCCCCATCCCCTAGAATACAATCAAGCTGTAAAGTACAGGACTTTTCTCAGGGTAAAAAGGTAGTGATATGACAGGAGACAGGTCCTAAAAATACGTCCGATACAACTGAGACAAACTTTCTCATATATAAGTTCATAATTTCTTAGCCAATGTTTTCATTTATTAGTTTTTGTAAGTACGTTTAATTATTATTGAAAATTATATCAAAATTTACCATAAAAATTACTTTTCCAGGGCGGGGAATCGAACCCGGGATCTCTCCGTCGACGTTTTAAGCTACTTTCTCAGGAACTAGATTTTCCCGGATCCGTATTTAAATAGACTACATATATTTATTGTTGTGTGGACGCGAATTGTTTTGAAAACGAATTGGATCCGAAACCCTTTCAAAACGATGTGTGAGCGTAGTAAATAAATCAGAGTAAGTCATCAAGCTAACAAATTCTAAAACTTTAAGAAAATAGTATTCTTTATATCGCATAAAAATTTCAAAAATTGAATTTAAAAAATTCTCCCCCACCATTTAAAAAGTAAAATTTTTCTAATTTTATTAAAATATGTAATCGATTTAAAGGTCTTGTTGAGTGAATTAAAAGTTGTGGTAATGCTTTTTTTTTTTATAAAAACAATATAAAAAGCGTTTATAGGGGAAATCTAATTAATTATGTAAATATTATTTATTTCTTTAATAGAAGAATAACAATTTTCAAACATAAATATTTTTGTTTTAAATAGATTTTCGCCTATAATAGCTTTTATAGTGTTTTTTATCAAAAATCAACACAACTTTTAATGCACTCAACGAGACTTTTCAATTGATCCCTCATATATTAGAATCAGACAAATTTGAATTATGCAAATTTACTGAGAGCGGTGGGTTCTTTAAAAGTCGATTTTCGACAGTTTTACGCGTAAATAAAATTTGGAATGGTACCTACAAAAAATGATAAAGAATACTTTTTTTTAATAGTAAAAATTTGGTCCAGTTTCCTCTTTTATGATTTTAGAAAATTGTACTTTTTGGGCACAGGATATGTTTTGAAAAAAATCGGTCTGAGACAACTCAGACAAACTTTCTCATATACTAGTTCATAATTATTTAGCCCAGTGTTTTCCATTTATTAGTTTTCGTATGTAAATTTAATTATTATTAAGCATTTCATTAAAATTTATAATAAAAATAACTTCTGCCAGGCGGGGAATCGAACCCGGGCTCTCTCTGTCCGCGTTTTAAGCTTTTTTCTCAGGAACTAGATTTATCCCGGAAAAACGGCTTATATCGTTAGAATCGTATTTAAATGGGCTACATTATAGAATTTTTAAATCAAAATCGTCGGAACCAATTTCGAGAAATAATTTGTTTTCACGTTTTTTCAGAGTTTTTGGGGGGTAGCGCTCCCAAATTTGGAGCTAAAATTCATTTCTCGATTTCGCCTCGGGGTACATGTTCATTTTTATGAACATGTATGCCAAATTTCGTCAAAATTGGCCCAGTAGTTTAGGCTCCAGACGTCTGCAAGACAGACGACAGACAGACATTTTTTAAAAACCACTTTTTTGCACTCAGGGGACCTCAAAACGTGTAAATCCATCAAAATCTCAAATTCGAATTTTCGCGCCATCACAATACTTTCTCTTTATATGAGAAAGTAAAAAGGTGTTTATATTATAATTTGAAAACAGACAACTTTGGCAACCAGAACGAAGGTTTCAATCTTTGTATTCTAGTGGGGGGGATAGTCCTGAGAAAATGGTGCCATCTGCCTTTCCTCTTTAGCTACTCTATTTAGTCTCTATACTCAGTGGTCAAGTAACAGTGACTACGTGATCGTGCTGATCACTTCAGTTCGGAATGAGCTCGCTTGGGAGGTTTAGTATCGAGGGAGAGAATAATGAACCACTTTTCAAATCGGATTGTTCCCTCTACCCCTTCCTTGCACTGAGGTTTTTTCGCCATTAGGGCTGCGTTTGTTTATACTTATTTTCGTAATTTTTAAAAAACATATCTTTAAAACGGATGATGATAGGATGTAATATCTGGAGGATGGTAAATATGCACTTGAATACCCACCTATTTATAATTGCCCGATTGACTTCGTGTTTTTTTTTAAACTGTTCCTTTTTACAATTTAACAACTTTCAACCTGGAACTGTTTCGGTAAAGTAAATAGTTTTTTAAAAAATATATATAAAAATATCCACTCACGTACATACGGGAACCAGGGGGTTTTTAAGGGTGGGGGATTCACTAAGGATAGCCAAAACCCTTGGAATTGAATTCACATACTCAAAAATCTCCATAAATTGATTTACTTTTGAAATTAACACAGTTTAATTATTAAACTCGTTAACATCTCCGTCGGTCATTATTATAAACAATGATATCAGTGAATAACAATGTACAATCGATATATTTAGCGATGCTCTCGTGATATATCGATAGATCCGAGAGGAAGTGTGTTCAAAAAATCATCAGTCTAATTTTACCGGTAAATTTGGAGCTCTTCAAATTCAAACACCACATTTAATCTAATATTATACTTTTAGACAAACGAATACATACATTTTTATATAAAAGTGTGATATTCCTTCGTCCCAAAGCATATTGGAATAAATATCCTATTTCTCTTATTAGTTAGTTAGACTAAGGGATATAAACTCTCCTGTAAATTTCCTTTTTCTAAATAACTATGAAGACGAAGGGATATTTAGTCAAATGTACATTGGGACAAAGGAATATCACACTTTTTATATGAAAAGGTGATATTCCTTTGTCCCAAAGCACATTGGACTGAATATCCTTTGTCAATTATTAGTTGGACTAAGGGATATTAACTCTACTTTATTTATTCCTTTGTCTAAATAACTACTACGATAAAGGGATATTTAGTCTAATCTACATCGGGACAAAGGAATATCACACTTTCTTTTTTTTATAAAAAAGTGTGTATTCGGTTGTCGAAAGTTTATTATTATATTATATGAGGTATTTGAATTTGAAGAGCTCCGACTTTACCGGTAAAATTAGACTGATGATTTTTTGAACACACTTTCTCTCGTATCGTATACATCGATTTATCTCGAGTACATCACTAAATATATCAATTGTACATTGCTATCCACTGATATAATTGTTTATAGTTTATAATAATGGCCGGCGGAGATTTTACAAGTTTAATGAAACGATGTTTTTTTTCTAATGTAAAACAATTATTTATGGAAATTTTCGTGTGGTTTTGTGTGCATGCATCCAATTCCAAGGTTTATGGCTACCCTGAGTGAATCCCCCACCCTTAAAAACCCCCTGTATCCCAACATTTCCCGTATGAACGTGAGTGAATATTTTATATATATTTTAAGAAAAACTATTTAATTTATCAAAATGGTGTCAGGTTAAAAGTTGTTGAAAGGAACAGTTTAAAAAAAAATACGTGTGGTGTCGCGGGACACCCGGTAGGAACGAAGTTCCTTACATTTTTCATTAAATATAAAATCAAACTGCTAAGTACGCGTACGTTGCTAACTACTCGTTCCAATAAATATTTTTGACTCAATTAGAAAATTATTATTAGTAAAATTATTACATAAAACTTATTACAAAAATCCCTTGATCCGCTTATGAGCAATATTATTTTATTACATCAATTTATACTTATATATTTACAGTTTTCCTGGTTAATAACTTAACACAGTCGACACTGTCAATTTCTGACGATTCTCTTGGTGCACTTTCCATTTTAAATAATATACGAATACTTTTCTTAATGATAGAAACAATAATTGAAAAAAACGTTGTTTTGTGGATAAATAGCAAGTTTGACAGGAAGAAGGAGTAAGAGAGGGAGAGTATAGTGAGAGAGAGATGGAAAGATAGAAGAGTTGGGATTGCGCACGAAAGGATACCAGGCGAAATATAGGAGTGGGGGAATCACTCTACATTCTTAATATTCCACCTAGACTAACTACAAACCCCACACTTAAACCATCAACTTTTAAAAATTGTAAAATATATCACGTCACTGTAAAAAAACTGCTGCTTGTACCAGGTTGAAATTTTACATGCCTGTTTCAATTGTACTTTAGACGATGTGTATGAAGTTTTATTAAAATCGTTACGTTAGAACGTAAGATATCGGTAAAAACGTTATTTAAAACGTTTAGGTCCGCTTTTATAAATTTAGCGATCTTTATCACTTCATAACAGAGTCGGTGTTAGTTTTAATAAAAAAAATATTAATAAAAGTTGTTTGTCTCATTAAATAGATAAAGTTCGAATTTCTTCCCGTCCTAAAATTCCAATTTTAAATTTGAAGCTTACGTGTACCAAGCGAGCGTTGCGCGTGAACGCTTGGGCGGATAACGATGTCCAACGAACCTGTCCTGGGCATTGGTAAAATGAACATGTGTACCAAATTTCAACTAAGTCGGTCAAACTTTTACACAAGTTATCGTCATCCGTAGATTTCGTGACGCTTTTAGCGTGACGGTGATTTTGGTCGTTTTTTTCGGATTTACTCCCGGGCTCCAGAACGTGCCATAAGGAACTTCGTTCCAAAATACCCGAAGTCAATCGGTGGTGTTCATGTGCCGTTTTATTCTGTTTAAAACGTTTTTTCTTCTAAGTAAATAATAAAACGTAAAAAAGTAAAAAATAAAAGCTGTATATTAAGTAAATATTTAATTGATAGTAATAATTTACTGATTGTAATAAAAAATATAATCAGGTGTAAAAAGCCATTATACTTTAATTACTTCTACACGAGTCAGTTTTCATCATCCAATACTATGATTTAATATGCATATAATTAACTATAAAAATAAACTAGTCAAGTAGTCTCACCTTCAAGCGACGTTATAAAAGCAAAAAAAAATTGTCCTATAAATAATTGTGACACGGTAAAGGTATCATTTTGTTTAAATCCATACCGAAAGGATGAATATTCCCAATGTATTATTAGTATACTGCACCGCTTCACGAAACTTGGGTAATTATTTATTTATTATAAAGTAGGGGGCTCTGCCCCCTACTCGCTTTGCTCGTCGAAAAGCGGCCGCTGTCATGAACCTTCGCATAATGTGACACTTTGACACATTTGTTTTTTTAAAAAACTGTTTTAATAGTATAGATAGATATTACACTTATTTATTTAGTTACCCACCATCAATTTCTTTAATAATTAAAAATTCCCTTGTCTTAGACTAAGGGAAATTACCACCGTTACATACGAAGTTCCTTGCTTACCTTATTATTATTTTTGTTACATATTTTTTAATAAATATATAAAATAGACTGCCAATTGGTGTGGCACATAGCTTCCTCGCATGCGATCACGTACTTTTTGATTTTATGCTTTTACAAGCTATTATTGTCTAATTTGTTTAATTGTTTCCCCTGCTTTTTTAATCTGTCAAAATTGTTATGATTTTTTACTTGAATTAAAGTATCAATTAAGCAAAAGTTAAAGAGCGCAGACAGTTCAAAGGGGCTATCGGCGGGCTATTTTCGATAAACTATAAAAGTCTCTTACAAATCAGATAAGTTCTTTTGAAGCTATAGGTGAAAATTAATGTATGTTTGTGCGAATGTGGAATAACAAACAAATGAGCGTAGAACGTTGAAATTTATATGGGACCAACAATGGGCTACTCATGATCCTGATAACCTTCCACCCAAATTTCATTAAAATTGGATGTGTAGTTATTAAGATACGTTGGTTCGGAAAAATTAAACGACAGACCGACAGACAGACACGGAACCAAAAATGATCCCTGATGTCTGAAACAAATTTCTGTCTTGGATTTTTTGAAATCGGAGACTTAAAAAGTTTTCGTTCTTCAGAACGATCACATGTAGCTTCCGTTACCTTTGAGTAAGCTCGGAAGCAAAAAATAAATAAATAAATAAAATAACGCAAGCAAGGACTTGAGGTCTGATGATGCCCGTAAGGGGTGAAATAAAACCTTTTTTAATTAACTAATTTTTAATTTTACTCACCTATATGATCCTAAAAACAAGTAATCCAAAATTATCAAAGGTGCAAGCTTGTAAGAATTCTTCAACTGTATTATTTAATTTTATTTGTTTCATATGGTTGATAGTGCAAATAGAATATATATTTATTATTTAATATGATTATGAGATTTATAATATTTGAATTATAAATTTAAATACGACTAATTTTAATTAGTTCGCTCTCACGCTCTCACGCGCGGAATTAAAACTACTTGTAATTCAAGAATATGACGGATGACCTTAAGAGGAAGGGTCGAAACGTCTCGTCGATCTAAATGAACTAATTTTTATTCTTAACACCTTGAAGATCATCATATTCATCAATAATAAATTCAATAGTGAATATGTTAATTCCAACATATTCTATCTTTTTTTGGTTATAACCAGTAGGTTTCTACGTATGGCGTAATAGTTGCCCTCGACGAGTTCCTTCATTTACGGTAACTGTGTTTTCACGACTAGGTAGTTGAAGCAAGTCTAATATATGGAGCAAAAGTTTGAAGATGCCAGATAACACATTACAAATAACAGGTAAGATTGTTATTTCTTATAATATAACACAAATGACAGGTATACAAATTATATAAAAAAAAACAGTCATGCACCATGACTTAATGAGCGAATTTTCAAAGAAATCTGCGTATTATTGGCTTATGATAATATAGGAAAAAATTGGCACTTCTTTAGATTGTTACTCACCTTATAAAAAAAACAGAGGGGAGTAACAATCTAAAGAAGGTGCACTGAATGTTCTTCTTTAGACTGTTACTCTCCTTATAAAAACAGTAGTGGGATATTCCTTTGTCCCAAAGTACATTGGACTAAACATACCTTTGTCTTAATAGTTATTTAGTCAGTCAAATATATTCTAAATAAACAGGTCAAGTGTATGCTAGTCAGCACACAGCGAGGGTCCGTAGGCCACACTATATAGTGTTTAACTGAAAAGTGTATAAACAGTGTTTTTTTAAAATGTTAAAAAGCTTACTTTGAACCATTCTAAGGGTCTGATATTCTCAAAACACACTCTGATAAAGTATTTTTTTGTAACTGAACCGGACTACAACCATATAAATACATCGAAAAGACCATAATTATAAAAAAACGTATTTTGTCAATAAAAATTAAAATAATTTTTTTTCTCGAAATTTCCAAAAAGTGGTATCTTCAGTTTTGGTCGAAGAATGTTCAGGAATTTTTTCAGATTTTTTGCACTTCACATAAGCAAGATAGAGTGGGGGGGGGGGGACACATTTCACACCCACTTCAAACTCGCCTACGCTCGCCCTATCAAAGTTATAACCAAAGAATTATATATTTTTGTAATCAGCTCGACGGACCCTTTCATATGATACCCCTCACGGTGTCTAAAAAAATGTAACCCTTAACTTTTTTTACCCTAATTTTTTTGAAAAATATTTTTTTTAAGTCGCTATATTTTTAAAATATGTGGGTAGGATACAAGACACATACATGCGAAATTTCAAAGTGATCAGACGAAAGGTGTAGCCGTGAGAGCAGGCGACAGGACGGACGGACAGACACACGCAGGAAAATATAAGGGTCCTTGGTTTTGCCTACGGACCCTAAAAACATAGAAGAGTAACAATCTTAAGAAGTACCGGAAAATTTTGGTTTAGAATTTGGATAGGTGAAAAAAAAAATGGTACACAGGGGTACGGGGTACAAAAGTCAAAATAGTATATATCTACCCTCTACCCTTCAAGATGCATGTCGTTGGAAAGCTCTTTAAGAGTACAGTTATTGTTGTTATGTACACTTTTGTCATATTTTCATATAAGAGGGGGGTAAAATAAAAAACACGTTTTTATGCTATTACTGACCCTAAATTGTCAAAATTTGACCCCTAAATGATCTCTAAACATTCTGGCCAACGAACTTATCCTTTCTTTTGATATTAATGACATTTTAAAATTTGTTTGGATTTTTTAAGTGCATCCTAGCGTGAGATATCGTCTGCAGTGACACATAGATATATACATATATATATATACAATATACATACATAGATACATAAATAGAAAAGTGTTAAATTTAAGGATTTGATTAAGAATGGTCTAAAACGGATTTCCATGAAGAAAATTTTCAAAAAATCCGCATTACAAAAATTTTGAAGCCATTGCAATAGCTTAATTTTCTTCGAAAATTAAGCTATAAAATTATTCGAGCAACTTTTTGCTTAAACGGTTCAGACATCTCCCAACCAAAGTGCGACGAAAGACAGAAACACCACCGTCGGCATTAGGGTTTCGAGAAGGATCTACGAAACCCTAAAAGGTTGTGAATTTTGAACCGCGAATAAACAAATCGGCGTGTTGGACCAACGGAACAACGAACAAGCAATGTAACAAAACAAGTTATGAATTCTTGTAAACGAATAATAGTACATAACGCTTCTAGTGTGGAAAGTAGCATTTTGCATACGAGTGTGGAGTTTGCACCCAAGCGACAGCGAGTAGTAACACCACACGAGCAAAATGTAGTTTTCGTACGAGTTGCATACCGTACTTTATCTACGATTGTGGATTTCAATAATAAATACAGGAAAAATATTTAATAAACTTCCTTTATGTAAGTTCGTAATTCATTAGATGTATTTTGTGCCGAATAAATTATTTCGGGAGGCGTATTATTCTCCTCATTATCGTCATAATCACTTAAATTCACTCATTGTTTTTCACTAAAAAGTCAATATAAACAGTTACTTTAATTAAACAAACAGCAAATTAGTTTTGTTAAATGTAAACAAACTCGCTAATCGTGCGTTAAGGTGAAGAATTCCTCTTTTTTTCCTACTAGGGCGGAAAAAAAGAAGAATTATGAACGCGCATGCGCAATGAATACAGCTAAGAAAAGAATCACTTTCTACGCATCTAAACAGAGATATAATGTTTATATTTTGTATCTATCGTAGATAAAACTAATTACGAATGTCCAACACGAATAAGCGAAGCGAATCAATCTAAAAAGTAATACGTTTTTAACTGCAAATAAGCAAATCAACGTTTCGCGATTTACAAAACAATGGACGATACAACTTACAAATTACCAAATTCTAAAAATCTCGATATTTAAAGATAAAAATAAAGGGGTAAATACGAGTGTTAAAATAGATCCTGTTTTGAAGAATCGTCAACATATCTTCACTTTTTCCTGACCTTAAGTATAATTAGCGAACACATATTGCTACATACTAGAAAGTTATTCATATTTCGTTTTCCTTTTAACGTTATTACTTTCCACTTCATAATGTGGCACATTAAAAATATATATTAGTCACAGGTTGAAGCCAACAAGGTCAGCTTTAGGCACAGTTATAGCACCTCCCTCTTCCAACGTTTCGCAAACTGTAGAAGTAACTTCTACAGTTTGATTCGAATCTTTGAACCGTTAGCGTCTAAAAGAAAACACCGGCTGAGTTATTCATACATTTACCTTATATTTAATTTATTTTTTTCCCTAAATATATATATACTTATATCATAATTTTATTTTTAAAATGCATCATCAATTGTTTTAATTAAATTTCGTCCTATAATTAGTAAAAATAAACTTAATGAAAAAGTAAAAAATAAATTCAATATTCCGAGATGGCGGCAATTGTCCCAATTGGTAAGTTTTTTTTTAAAAATAAATTAATGCTTTAAATTATCTTCCAATTATTTAAATAAATATATAATTAATACATATATTTTCTTTTGTACATATCATTATTTTATTAGCATTTTTTATTTTGAATTTTATTCATACAGTGAACTTTTGTATAATATTCTTTCTTTTCATTTCTTTTTTAGTTTTAATGCTAGTTTAATATTTTTTTGAAATTATTATTAAATGAAAAGTTATTTTATTTCCTTGATATTTAAATGCCGTTACTAATTTCTACTCATTATTTCTTTCATTCATATAGTTTTCGCCTTGCAACACTTATCTTTTGTAAATGTTGAATGTAAAATGCATTCATATTATACATTTAATTCATAATATAATATATTAAGTGTAATATTTATTTTTATTTTTAGCTTATTTCTTTCATTCATGATTTTTCGTTATAGTTGAAGTCTTTATCTTTATAAATGAAATAAAATAAATGTAGATTGTAAAACCTATTCATCTTAAATATATCATTCATAATATAATAGTATTTTTTCCCCATCTTATTTCATTCATTCTTTTTTTTCTATTTAAATTAAGAAATTAAGTTTGAATAATTCATTCATATTATATTATTAGATGAGTAAAAAAAAATCGGTCCGGCAAACTTAAACTAAAATTCCTTATCTACAGAGTAATGCTACATTAAAAATAAGAATTATTAAATTAGTAGTAGTAGAATTAGCAAACATATTCATAAAGTATTAACAGGTGATTGTAAAGATTTCGGTTAAGATTTCAACGTGCACATTTTTTTTTTATCAAAATCTCAGGTACTTGAAATTTCCCAGGAAAACATCTTGTATTGTTCAATTCGTATGCGTAAATGAACTTACATTTTAGATATTTATCCAATTCGCCCAAGGTATAATTTTTCTGATCACGCATGTTTAATTCTAATCGAAATCGGTACTTGAGGATCCACGTGTCTGCACAGACAACAGAGGCAGACATTATTAAAAAAAAAAACACTTTTATAATTCAGGTAACCTTGAAACGTACAAATTCTACCAAAAATCAAATAGCACTATCGCAATAACATCTCTTTATTTTTACTATTATTATTATAAAAAATAGACTGCCGATTGGTGTGGCACATAGCTTCTTCCCATCCTATCACGTACTAAATTGATTTTATTCTTTTACAAGCCATTATTGTTTAATTTGTTTAATTGTTTCCCCCGTTTTTTTTTAATCTGTCAAATTGTTTGGATTTTTTTTTTACATAAATTAAAGAATCAATTTAGCAAAAGTTAAAGAGCAGACGGTTCAAATTAATCTAGGGCTATCTGCGGGTTATTTTCGATAAACTATAAAGGTTCATATAAATCAGATAAGTACTTTTTAAGCTATATAGGTGTAAATAAATGTATGTTTGTGCGAATGTGGAAGAGAAACAAATAGAGCACAGAAGGATGAAACTTACCTATATGGGACCAACAATGAGCTAATTATGACGTACCATACAAATTTCATTAAAATCGGACGTGTAGTTTTTAAGATATGTTGGTTTGCAAAAATTGAACGACAGACCTTTCAATTTAACCATTCAATTTTAACTCGAATTTTGGAGGCGAGCTCCAAAATAAATTTTAAAATTATTCTCTGCAATGGCAGATCGATTACTAAAAGTATCAATTAGTAAAATGGTCTCCAGGAGATTAATTACTAATTATGTTTTTTTGCAAATTATTCAATCGTAATTAAGGGGGTATAATAATAAAGGAGGGATTTAGAAAAATCCGTGGCACTCTGTAGCGAATCATGCGAATCAAGCTTAGCTATTTTGTATATATGGTAGAAAGTAGATGAAGGTTGGCCTCTTGTAGGAGTAGGAGGTCACTAGGTCAAAAGGTTGACATTAACATCTATCAAGTCTTAAAGAAATAAATACAAATGTCCTCACAGATTTGAAATGTGATTTTAACGGTAAATGCACAAAACAAACCATTACACTTCGTTCCACTTTCCAAATCATTTGTATCATAAGTTCTATTTACTAAAACTGCACCATCAATAAAATATCTACTCTAAACTAAACCTACTAAACTTCCTTTTTTTTGTTAGTGTAATAAGTTTCCTGGATATTTTTTACCATTATTAATTAAATAATTTAATCAAAATTTACAGTAAGAATAATCTTCACTGGCTGGGAATTCGAACACCCACCTTCTAACCTTTTTATAATCTTCGCTATTCTCTCAGAGAAAGTCAAGTCGACAAAGGAACATTAGCGGAAATAAATTTCAAAAAAATTGGTATATGATATAGTTGTTATTGATGGTTCAAAAATATTCATGACTAAACTTTTTAATTACACATTTTACTGATAATTGCACATTTAATTCAAAATTGACAATTTAAGTAATAATTAACTTAAATATAAGACTACGACTATAAATGTTATCTGAAACTTTGAAACCCTACAAGAGATAAGAGAGGTGTTATTATTTTTCGAATATGAACTATTAGATAACATTTCTTAATTACTGACTAATGACACATTGATTATACATAATTCTTTAGTAGGTTTCTCTTATAACTAATTTTAAGTTACTACATGTCAAATTTTAAAGATAACATAGAGCTTTAATTATTCCACTTTTAGCGAATTTACGAAAAAAATTAAGCTATTACAATAGCTTCAAAATTTTTGTAAAGTGAATTTTTGAAAATTTTCAACATGGAAATCCGTTTTAGACCTTTCGATTATGTTATGTATGTATATATGTATCACTCCAGACGATATCTCACCCTAGGATGTACTTAAAAATTCCAAACAAATTTTAAAATGTCAATAATATCAAAAGAAAGGATGAGTTCGTTGGCTAGAATTCTTGGAGTCCATTTAGAGGTCAAATTTTGACAATTTTGGGTCAAATATAGCATACAAAAAGGGTTTTTTCCATTTTACCCCCCTCTAATATGAAAATATGACAAAAGTGTACATAACAACAATTACTGTACTCTTAAAGAGCTTTCCAACGAGATGCATCTTGAAGGGTGAATACTATTTAGACTTTTGTACCCCGTACCCCTGTTTACCAAGTTTTTTTTTCATCCATCCAAATTCTAAATGAAATTTGTCTACATTATCATAAGCCAATAATACGCAGATTTCTTTGAAAATTCCCTAAAATACGACTTATACGTTTTAAGGTCCACTGAATCCAAAGAAAAACAAAAAAGCATCTCATCATCCATAACAATTTTTTTTTTTTTTTTTTTTTTTTTTAATAAAATGTAGATGCCATGATATAGTTAGAATAATTAATATAAAAATGCAATTTTTCAAAACTAGTCCTATTTTCAACTTTCTTTTTTTGGTTTCTGTATTCTTCGCCTTAGTTGTATTTATGTGCAAAATTTAGGAAAGATTGAATCACGGGAAGTGGTTCAAAATTGGGGAAACGGAAATGTGCCATGAAACTTACAAAGCAAAGTAATATAAGACCAGTAAAAATAGTTTCACTACTAGCAGAATTCAAAGTTCAATTTCTTAAACTTCTTCTTCTTCCAATATTTCATTAGATTTCAGATTAGAACATTTTCGTTATTCTTTTACCTAATGAAATTTCAGTTTAATCAGCTTAATCATAATAAAGTAGTTTATATTATTAAAGTAACAAATTAAGAAAACCTTTTGTTAAATTTGTCAAGTTTAAAAGAAAAATACTTGGAGACGGTTTATAAAAAAAAAGAAGCTTTTCAAATCCTTTAAATTAATATCGATTTTGTTTGTTTATGTGTGGCTGCCTGTCGTAAAAAATATTTTGAGGGTCAATTAACAATTAACCTTTTTACTTTCTCATATAAAGAGAAAGTATTGTGATGGCGCGAAAATTCGATTTTGAGATTTAGATGGATTTAAACGTTTTGAGGTCCCCTGTGCCCAAAAAAGTGGTTTTTAAAAATGTCTGTCTGTCTGTCAGTCTGTCGTCTGTCTGTGCAGACGCCTGGACCCTAAACTACTGGGCCGATTTTGACGAAATTTGGCATACATGTTTATAAGAAAAAAATTATTTCTCGAAATACATACTCTGAAAAAACGTGAAAAAAATTATTTCTCGAAAACGGTTCCGACGATGTTGATTAAAAAATTCTATAATGTAGCCCAATTAAATACAAATCTAACGATATAAGCCGTTTTCCCGGGAAAAATCGAGTTCCTGAGAAATAAGCTTAAAACGCGGACGGAGAGAGCCCGGGTTCGATTCCCCGCCCAGGAGATGTTATTTTTATGATAAATTTTGATGGAATTTTCAATAATAATTAAATATACATATGAAAACTAATAAATGGAAAACACTGGGCCAAATAATTATGACCTCGTATATGAGAAAGTTTGTCTGAGTTGTCTCGGACCGATTTTTTACTTTCTCATATAAAGAGAAAGTATTGTGATGGCGCGAAAATTCGATTTTGAGATTTTAATGGATTTACACGTTTTGAGGTCCCCTGAGTTTATAAAATTGTTTTTATAAAAAATGTCTGTCGGTTGTCTGTGCAGACGCCTGGACCCTAAACTACTGGGCCGATTTTGACGAAATTTGGCATACATGTTCAGAAAAATCATACCCCGATGCGAAATAGAGAAATTAATTTCAGCTTTAAATTTGGGGGTGCTACCCCCCAAAAACTTTGAAAAAACGTAAAAACAAATATTTCTCGTAAACGGTTCCGACGATTTTGAATAAAAATTCTAAAATGTAGTCCATTTAAATACGAATCTAACGATATAAGCCGTTTTCCTGGGAAAAATCTAGTTCCTGAGAAAATAGCTTTAAACGCGGAGGGAGAGAGGCCGGGTTCGATTTCTCGCCGCGGAGAAGTTATTTTTATGACACATTTTTATGAAATGTTCAATAATAATTAAATGTAACAACGAAAACTGGAAAAATGGAGAACACTGGGCCAAGTAATTATGAACTCGTATATGAGAAAGGTTGTCTGAGTTGCCTCTGACCGATTTTTTAGTCATCCAATCGAGATAAAACTCGGCACATGGACTCTGATCCAATATCAAAATGTTATTATGATGATAATGCTGATGGTTATTATTTGCTTAATATTACATTAGGATTTATAAAACCATTTTTTTATGGGTTTTATTATCATTAGCTAACATTGTTTTTGATAAGGAAAAATCTTGTGTTCTATATATTTTACCCATTTCCTGACTACCTTGAAAGCTGAAGCTTGCAAAGATTATGTTTTTCCGATTTAAATGCAATGTAATCAGTCATTAGTTTTATAAAATCGTTTGTAATAGCCGTTATTACATTTCTAAATCATTTTGGCGGTAAATTAGGCAAAAAATTATGACAACGACGATTACTGACTGCTAAGTTAGGTTAGAATAGATTAAAAGATTTAGTATGACAAACGAAGAGATAACAGCGGGGGGGGGGGGGGGGGGGGGTATAAACAATTTTTGTCATTAGTTGATAGCGCCCCACGCTTTATCTTTTGTGACATACCATATAGTTGTATATTTGTAATGTGATCGCTCGTATTACTGTGGCTGTTTAAACAAATATTTTTTTCTTTTTTTTTTTGCATGTTTTGTTAATGTTTGTGTTATGATTTTATTCTTTTAAAATATAACATTATTTAATAAGCTTTCAGGACCATTTATTGGGATTTAAATTTAGTTTACTTTAAACTAGTACGAAGTGATAGTGACTTAAGTCAGAGAAATGTTAAAAGTAAATGTACAACAAATTTAAACAGATTCCTTTTTACTGTTGTTTATCTTTTGTTACAGCGATACCAGAGGGAGGGGAGATGTTAGACCAAGTGAAAAGTACTATGGACTCATGGTTCATGATGTCTAACAGTTTATCAGCCATATCGCTGACTATGGTCTACCTGGTGTTCGTAATAGTGCTAGGACCTAATTTAATGAGAAACAGGAAACCATTAGATCTTACAAACACCCTACTAGCCTACAATGCAGCACAAGTCATCTTCTCCTCCTGGTGGTTGTATAAGGTACTAACCATGTGAATTTATTTGAAGCAAGTTTACTCGAGGAATCCTTATCAGATTTTCACCAAATTTCAACCTCATCTTATAAATTATATACAGGATGTTGTCCCCAACGAAAGCACAACACTTCAGGCTTTTAAATGAAAATCAATATTGAGAACAAAACAGTTCCAATAAACATATGTCGTCTGTTTTCGAGTTATTTGCAAAAACATTAAAAATCATACTTATTATGTTCATCCTTAAAATTCTCAAATCTTATCTTGTTTTGAAAACAAAACTATTTAGGCATTTATTGATAAAATTAATAATAACAACGACAGGCACACATACATACATACAGATACAACTTTAATCTATAAACATATATATAAAATTAAAGATGTCTGTACCTGTGTCAGTCACCACCAGTCCAACTTTATAGGCGCAAGACTGGCTGAAAGAAATCAGAGGTGTGCGCAAACATGTTGTGCATGTTGAAGGTTAATTTCATCGAAATATGTTGAATAGGACCAAAGTTATTATCATATTTTTTTTATTTTTTATTTTTTTTTTTTTTTTAACTATTCGTAACTATGTCTGCTATTGATTTTTTTTTACATCGAAACAAACATGTTTTTAAATCTATAGTTGAGTTTTTCCCACGGAATGTCTGAGTAAATTAGGGAGGGAAGTAAACAAAAGGAAATCGGCCAATAGAAAATGACCAGTGTTGTCACTCTGATTTTTTTTTAACTATTAAAATATGCGTGGTACAAAAGTAAACAATAAGAAATTTGGAAACATAGCCACGCCACTCTGTCTTCCTCAGACACCGTGAGAAAATCCGTGTAATATTTCGTAATATATTTATATTGTTTACCTTTTATTTATTTTTTTTTTTTATGAACTAGGTATTTTGATTTCATTTAATTTTTTTTATCTACTTACGGCAGCGAAATTGAGCATTGGTGTACTGATTTCAATCTGCAAAATAACATGTTAAAAAACACGCAGCAAAATAATAAAGTGCCAGCAAATAAACAAACAGGCTGGCACATTTTAAGGAAAGGATACTAGATCGCAGGTTATGAACTCTCCCACATTGTTCATTTTTATATATTTAAGCGTAATATTCTGCTAAATATTTATATCTTTTTAGAAAATACCTTTAAAAATTATAAAAATAAAACAAATTTTATTATTTTACAGTGATTATTTATTTTAAAAAATTGAGATAAAAAACAGCTGTTAATAAAAACAAAATGGCAACACTGAATTCGTCTTGCCTTTGTTTTGTTTTAACTTATTGACTCCTTAAACCTTCGTATTTTTACTACGTTTTTATTAGTTTGCTTTCTTGTTTGTTTGTCCGGTACAAATCTGGCAATCGATTCAGGGCCGGATATAGCTACCGCCAGCCCCCGCGGTGCGGGGGGGCCCATGGTCCGGGGGGGCCCAGTCAGAGATGTTGAAAAAGGTTTTTTTACAACAAAAAAGGCAAGAAGGTTATTGTGATCAGTGGCGTAGCTATGGGCCCGAATTGTTGGCACGTCCCCGGTGCCAGGGGGCCCACAAATAAAAAAAAACATGAAACTACTATCTTTGTACCGCAATATCGATGGGGCCCCATTCAGTGCTGAACGCAAATGTTTCAATTATAATTTTTTTTGGCGAGGGGCCCACTGCCCTAGGTACGCCACTGATAGTGATAAACTTAAAATTTTTCCTAACGTGTCATGAGTACGAACGGAAGTTTGATTTTTTTTGTTTCATTTAGTTACTTAGATTTTTATGATGTTTTCACCTTATTCAATATGGTCAATGCTAATTTTAAGGAGAGAAACTGACAGACAAATCATATTAACTGATATTAATACATTTTACATTTTTTACTTGTAATGCAATTTTTAAGCTTTCCAGCTACAAAACAACTTAATTATTTGTGCTTTTTAGCCCACCTTAGTTAAACTCAAAATTCGTCCCCGCACCAAACCTCTTTTCCTGTTAGGACAAACTTGCCCTCAGATATTCTTAAAACTCATCTTTTTGCACTTAAATTTTAAAAAATTCTCCGGGGGAGGACCCCCGGGCCCCCAGCCGTTGATTGTTCAAAGGGGTCCAGATGCTAACTTGCCCTGGGGCCGGAAATCCTCTTAGCGGCCCTGATATATAATACATATATCTGGGTCATTATATATTATAATAACTAAATCAGCTCAGTTTTTTTTTACCTAATAGATAAAATAGGTATCTTCGAAAAGGACTAACGAAAAAAATTAAAGACCCCATTTTCGGATAAGCTTGAAAAAGATTTTATTTGAGATATTACAAAAGTTAATATGAAAGAGGAGTAGTTATAGGACCCCCGGTATAATATTGTTGTTGTTGTGAGGAGGTTAATTGCATTATTATTTATTTGAGAGATATTCGCAGTATATTACCCTTCATTTCCATACTGTGCTTATTATTCTTATTTAGGTCTTTAGGGCATTAATAACTCCAAAGTCAATCCGTTTTTGGCTATATTTCACCTCCTTTGAGGCATCTTCAGGCCTAAAAGATTTTTAAAATTTTATTTCTTATATCTACATTAACTTTTAACTTACATCTTTATATAACATGTTGACACAAATTTTAAACATAACGTAACACTTTTTAAAAAAAAAATACGTGTGGCGTCGCAGGACACCCGTTAGGAACGAAATTCCTTACGCTTTTCATTAAATATACAAATTATAAATTCACTACTAAGTATACGATGCTAACTACTTATACATGGCGGAGTTAGAAAAGAGACAAAATTAAAACTAATTAACTGTTTGTACTTAGCGGATTTAAGACAAAATTAAGAGAAAAACATTGTTTGTATCATTGAAGCGAGTGCCTTGCAATAAATACTTATGTATTGAATATTAAGAAAAAAATTAATCATGATGAGTTGAAATAGTTAAAAAGGATGAGTTGCTATATAGTTAAAAAGGAAGGTGGTAGTAGGTGGGAAGCAGGGCTGTTTTCCCTTAACCCGGCCTACTAATTTAAAATATTATAAAATATATCTCTTCCCTATTCAAAAACGTCTGCTTGTATCAGGTTGAAATTTTACATGCCTGTCAAATTTTACTTTACTTTACTTTGTGTATGACGTGTTATAAAAATCGTTACGTTAGAACGTAAGATATAGGTTAAAACGTAGTTTTCTCTATTTCAAACGGTTTAGGTCCGCTTTGTAAATTTAGCGATCATTAACACTTCATAGCAGTATCGGTGTTAATTTAACTAAAAAAAATTAATTTAAAAAAGTTGTATGTCTCATTGAATAGAATAAGTTAACTTTCCCCGTCCAAAAATTTCAATTTTAAATTTGAACATTTACGCGAGCGTTGCTAAAATAAACATGTCTTCCACATCAGTCAACTTTGGCGAGGTAGTTCAAAAGCGAATTTGAGATGAAGAATGAATGCGGTGCGTGTAAAATTAGGTTGTAGTGTGTAGTTTTCTTACTTTCTTTAACCATCGCGAGGCTCACCGATAGTGTACTCGAGTCTTCGAAAAGGATTGACTATAATAAAACTATTAAGGACTCCCATTCTACACTAACCAGTAAACTCCCTCCCCCCCCCCCCTCCCCTTCCGAATAGGACCTGGCCAGGGGGCCCATTGGAGTTTTTCGCGGGGGGGCCCGAAAATTGAAAATCCGGCCCTGAATCGATTTCTAACTAACTTCCCGAATAGCTAGACATTTGAAACTTTTAGCATAGCTCAGAACACGATGACAGTGTATTATTTTAATACTTTTAGCCATTTTTCAGCAGAATTTAATTGGCTTTCAGCAAATTTTGCGTATGGAAAGTTAGTTCGGAAAAAATCCGCCAATTATTTTATTTGTTTCGCCATATCCCATATTTACAATCTTCATTTTGACGGGTTTCAAATTTGTGATTTTTATAAATAAGAGATAAACATTGAATGACAGCAAAATAGTAAATACATCGATTATATTATTTCAAATATATCGACGGCACGCTTTAGATTTGGTGTTGGGGAGATCCGTTGTACAAAGATTTTACCTTTTATAGGTTTAAGATCAGCTCTTTAGATTTAGGTCGTCATTTATGTGAAGTTAATAAATTCGGAACTATTTTTTTTTCACTAACAGTACATATTATACAACAATAACAATTATATTATCAACATTACATACGATTCAACTGAAAATTTAAAAACGTAGTATATAAAAAGTTCTTTTTATCTTGAAATTATTCCTGACTCGACATCGCCTCGTCTGTAAAATAGTAAATTTGTTTAGCCTATCCTCGCCTACGGCTCGGAACTAAAACAACAAAACTTGTCAGCAAAATTCCATTTTGCTGCCTAGAGACATAAATAACCATTTTCATTTTATACGAAGGATGAAACTTCATGAAGCGTAAATTAAGAATATATATTTTTATTTATGTATATTTTTGTATGCACTATTAAGATTATTGTGAGATTAAATTCAATCTATTCTTCACATAAAAATTGTTATTTATAGTGCCTAATAATAAAATAGAGATAGAGGTTTTTTTTGCACATACATAAATAGACCCTAAACGATTCGGAGAGTATTTTATTCTTACTAATGGAATGAATTATGTACAATATATATATTCCTGATTATATTTTAAGAAGGCTTTGGAAATTAAACTATTTAGACATTTCATTTAATTGCTATGCTATAGGTCTACATGATAATAGGAAGCATAGCCATTAATATCTACCATAAGCTCCACGTGGGGTAAAGGCTAGTATTATAATAAATTGAATAGCAAATGTGTTGTATGAAAAAGAGGACTTTTTTGGTCTCATGTCATTATTTTGAAAGAACTGCTCGTTTTCGAGTTTAGCTTTAAAATTTATAACTTGCCGTAATTTTAAATCGGAAGTAATATTTTACTACGTTTTTATTAGCTTGCTTTCTTGTTTGTTTGTCCAGTACAAATCTTGTAATCGATTTTTAACTAACTTCCCGAGTACCTAGACATTTGAAACTTTTATGTACCTAGACATTTGAAGAATTTCTTGAATGTATTGACCTAACAAATCATATTGTATATAATTGATTACTCTTTAAATCCTTAACCAATTTTGATTAAATGTTTGCAAACATATACATTATGATGTTAACAATAAATATTTTTTCTCTCTTCAGATAGCTTCGAACTGGTCAGCTATTGGATATATAAGTAAATCGATTTTTCATCCAGGAACATTTACGATCAATGAAAAATTGGAAAAACAGGTAAATTAACATACTATTATGTTAATTATTCATCTTTTTTTTATTATATTTTAATTTTCTGTGTTTTTATAATCTATGATGTGAAGTTTTAATTTGTTTTGTTTTCCATATTTATTTTTCTTCACTTTTCCCTTATGTTTCAGATAGATGAGCTAGGTTATTACTATTTACTCTCAAAATACGTGGAACTATTAGACACTGTAAGTACATTCAAATAGTAAGAGTTAAGTGTTGAGTGTTGTCCTAATTGCTGAAGGTTTCACCAGTCTTTAACATTTTCGGAGAGCAGCACCCCTAAATGTAGAGCTAAAATAAATTTCACGATTTCGTCTCGGGTTATGATATTTCTAAATATTATCCGCTTCAGTTCACAAATCGGTGCCGTTTGGATAATATAAATATAATATCTGGACAACACTATTATTAAATTGATTAGATAAAATTTAAGAAACGATATTTATGTCGTTACAAATACTAATTCATCATTGTGAATGGCATGTAGGTAATTAATATTTGATAAAATAGTAATTATCTTGAATATTTTTTTTATGTTGTTATTATTTTTTACTTTCAAGGTGTTTTTCGTACTAAGACAGAAATGGAGTCAAGTGACATTCCTACACGTTTACCATCATGCAAACATGGCTGTGTCAACATGGTTCTACCTTAAATTTATATGGGGTAACATCATATTATTAAAATTCTATCTTAAATAAAATTACTTGTTTGTACAGGGTGGAATCGTAATGTAAATACATATTACTCATTTATATACAGGGAGGAATTGTAATGTATAATACTTTAGAACCATAAAAGCTATAACCAAAAGTTTAACTCACCTGATGAGAGGTGAGGAAGGAGGAGTAGTACATCAGAAATAAAAACACTGATGGCGTCCACGACCAAATTTAACTAAAAAAAACAAGGGACTCAAGTACCTCATAAACTCATAACACATTCACAGTTAGATGATGTCATTTTCACACAACCAGCCCTATAACAGATCACAGATGCGGGTTAGGCCTACTTTGGTCATCTCAATCTTGTTTCCCCAAAACATATTTTGGATTAAGTATAATTTTAAACCTTACTAAATGTGTTATAAGAAAATGTTCTGATTTAATTTATGGGTCGTAAAATATGTTTGTTGCCAATGTTGTTTATGTTTTTTAAGTAAAGTATTTTCGTTGCATACTTATTATGGAAACCGAAAAAAAATAGTATTCCAATCAGTGTGGCATATAGCTGCCCCGCGTCCTATTTTGAACGGAAAGACGCATTAGTGAGTATATACAATGCATATATGGAATAATGTAATCCCTGTTTTGACTTCCATTTGGATCACATTTTTTAAAAATATTTATTATGCATTAACGGTTAAAATTAATTCGGGCCAAATTTCTTCAAAATCAGATGAGTGAAAGGTGTTAATACTAGTGATGCGCTGCATAAAGAACTTGCGTAGAATTGTGTCCTTATATCAGCCATACTATGTTTTCAATATAACTACCAGGATAATATTTCGGTTAAAGCATTAAATATTCTTAATCAACCTGAAAATAGCTCTAAAATTATGTCGTTATATAATATGCCATATAAGTTTGATCTTACTTCTTAACGCCCTTATTTTGGCCATATTTGCGGCAAAACTTTTTTGATCATATTTAATATTTATTTCCTACTCTTCAAGACCTTTCAAACGATGTATGACATGTCGCATGTCGTGCAGACTGCAATCATATTATTTAAAGTGTCAAAAATACTCAGATGTAGTGAAACTAATTGGGTACTAACTCGCTAGTTCTAGATAGGAAAATAAATTCCTTGCATTTGTAGATAATCACTAATTATTAAAGTTATTAAAGGCTCGCTACACTAGCCTGTTTGCAGCAATATTTATTAAATAAAAAAATTGTAGGCTCGCTACGCTCGCCTGTTTTACAGCCTTTGTACAAAATCTTTATTTAATAAGATTATTGCAGGTTCGCTACGCTCGCCTGTTTGTACTGCATTATTAGTTAATTTCTTATAAAAAGTCATTGCAGGCTCACTAAGCTCGCCTGTTTATACTACATTATTAGTTAATTTCTTATAAAAAGTTATTAAAGGCTCGCTACGCTCGCCTGTTTATACTACATTATTAGTTAATCTCTTATAAAAAGTTATTGCAGGCTCGCTACGCTCGCCTGTTTGTACTGCATTATTAGTTAATTTCTTATAAAAAGTTATTGCAGGCTCGCTACGCTCGCCTGTTTGTACTGCATTATTAGTTAATTTCTTATAAAAAGTCATTGCAGACTCGCTAAGCTCGCCTGTTTATACTACATAATTAGTTAATTTCTTATAAAAAGTTATTGAAGGCTCGCTACGCTCGCCTGTTTATACTACATTATTAGTTAATTTCTTATAAAAAGTTATTGCAGGCTCGAAAATGTGAAGTGTCGAATTTGATTCGTTAAATATCCTTTTCCTTCTTTTGAAGACCTTTAAAACGATGTGTAACACATTATGCTGACAAAATATTTTTATTTTAGTCGTCCGCCATATTGGCCGCCATCTTGGAAATATGAAGTGTGGAATTTAATGCGTTACATATTCTTTTCCTTCTCTTAAAGACCTTTAAAACGATATATAACACATTATGCTGACTAAACATTTTTATTTTAGTCGTCCGCCATATTGGCCGCCATCTTGGAAATGTTTAGTGTGGAATTTCCAAAGACTATACAGTTATGAAAAATTGTTAGAAGCACCTGTGTGCCAAATTTCGTTCAAATCGATCAATTTTTATGCCAGTTATCGTTGGACAAACAAACACACAAACACACAAACTTTTCAAATCCTAAGTCTTTGAAATGAAGAACTCACTGCGCTCGTTCAAAAACAAAAAACATAAGTTGTACGCATGAAGCGATGGGCGCAAAAGATCAGAGAAATAATTCTGCTTGCGAGTGAAAGCAGTGGAAGCAATGAGGCAGAAAGTTAAAATTTATATTGAACCAACAGTGGGCCTTATTATGACCTACCATTCAAATTTCATAAAAAGGCCTACATAAAATAGGAAAAATTGAACTACATATTTTAATATGGTGGTTTGAAAAAAATGTTGGCGTACAGACAGGCACACAGACAAACATTTTCCCTGATGTCTAAAACGTATTTCTGTTTAAGAAATTACACATTTAGAGACAAAAAGCGTTCTTCAGAATTATTACAATTCTTAAGTTACCTTCGGTAAACTCGAAAGCAAAATAATTAAATAAAAAAAAAAGTTTTTAAATTGAGGTAGGAGCCAGTTCTTGGGAAAACCATTATTTTAACTGCAATTATCCCCAAAAACCATAGACTTATGAAAGAAAACATTCATAGCTATTTTGCTGACAATATTATGATCTTTAATTTCATATAGATGTTTTTTTGGAACGAAGTTCCTTAAGGCACGTTCTGGAGCCCGGGAGTGAATTCCGAAAAAAACGACCAAAATCACCGTCACGCAAAATCCGTCACGAAATCTACGGATGACGATAAAAGCTCACCGAGTTAAATGAAATTTGGTACACATGTTCATTTTACCAATGCCCAGGCTGGGTTTGTCGGAAAACGTTATCTGCCCAAGCGTTTACACGCAACGCTCACGTAAATGTAAGCTTTAAAAAAACGGGGAAAAGTGTTATTAAGGAAGCCTGTTACTTGACTTGTTTTGATTATTTTGGTTATATACAAAAATGACACTTTGTTTTGTAAATAAATAAAATATAATCATGTAAAATTTCACCCTGATACAAGCAGAAGCTGTAGAGTAGGGAAGAGATATATTTTATAATATTTTAAATTAATTGACCGGGTAGGTAGAAAACAGTCCTATTTCAATCCAAACTCCTTTAACAACATACTCTTTCACTATAAACTCATCATGATCAACTTTTTTCTTATATTTAATTAATATTTATAGTAAGACGCTTGCTTTAATTAGACAAATAATGATTTTCTTTTAATTTTGCCTTAACTCTGCCAGGTACAAACAGTTCGTTACTTTTAATTTTGTCTCTTTTATAATTTTTTAGTAAACCTAATACTTGTTTTAGATATTATAACTGAAGAATTGTGCGGCGATAGTTCCCCTCATTACTAATAAAAGTTATGAACATATTGTTATGTTCATTTTTAAGCATCAATAAACAACTTTACCAAATATCTCAATATTCCGATAGTTCAATTGTTGCTTCATTGACTGGACTATTAGTTAAGATCTAGATTTGGCAGCGAAAGAACATATTAGTTTGATTAAAATAGAATCACAGAATGCCTCACTTCTACGTTGCCTATACGTTCTGCTACTGGGATTTGAACCCGGACCTATGATTTACATGACCACACTGGTCTACCAGTAAAGTAAATATACAACATGTCTTGTTTCCATTCTATAATTCTATTTTATTAAAAATTGTTTCCCAAAGGATGCTAAAATCTTATGATAAATCTTTTGTTTCAGGACGTCACACTGTCATTATCGCTATCGTGAATGTTTTCATTCACGTATTAATGTACTCTTACTATCTACTATCATCGTTTGGTCCAGCTGTCAGACCGTATCTCTGGTGGAAGCCTTACATTACACGAATGCAACTAGTAAGTAGTTTGTTATTTTTTAATTTAGAAAATACAATTAAAAACTACTGCCAATTGGTGTGGCTGTGGCACACAGCTTCCTATTATCCTGTGACTGGTCACATAAGTATAAAATAAAGTATAACGAAATAGTATTAAATAATATGGATATTACTAATAACTTTTATTAAACTCAAAAATTGGTATACTCACTAGTTGATCTACTTCGAGTTTCCCTTGTTTTGAAGATTTAAAAACCGCTTTAGGGTAACTAATAACTAGCCCTAGGTTGCCTTTCACCTTTATCCTTCAAACTTTGAGTACTTTGGTTACGTCAGGAGCGAACGTTTAACTTTCTCATACATAATATATAATATATATATATATATATATATATATATATATATATATATATATATATATATAGAGAGAGAGAGAGAGAGAGAGAGAGAGAGAGAGAGAGAGAGAGAGAGGGAGGGAGAAGAGAGTGAAAGTATTGTAATGACTGAATTTTGATGGATTTGGATGTTTTATGTTTCCCTGAGGGGGTAAAAGTAGTTTTATAAAATATTTTAATTTTAACGTTATTCGAATAAAAATATCTTTCTCTTGTTTGTGCAGAAGAGTGGAGCCTTAAGTACTCATGCAATATCGATGACATTAAGCATAGAAACAAAAAAACATTCCCTACGGAAGGGGAAATTGAGATATAGAGATTGTCCCAAAAACTGAACAAAAAACACATTTTTTAATCAGTTCTGATGATTTTGATAAAAAAAAAGATAGAAGTCTAAAATGTATTTCATTTGAATACGAATCTAATCAAATGAGTTATTGTCGCGGGAAGAATATAGTTACCGAGATACTTATAAACATTCATTTAATTGTAAAGAGCAAGGGGTCGGGCTCGAATCTCCATCCAGAGAAGTATTAATTTTTATTGTAAATTTTAATTAAATATTTTTTTTTTTTTTCATAAATGAAAACAATAGACAAAGACATTATGTAAATAAGATAATTTAGTACGATGGTGACGGAAATATTTTCTATTTATTCGTTTAAAAACAGCAATGTATTTATTTGAAAATATATTCAAAGCACTTTAACCACCTCTTTTAAATAAAAAAATAAATAATCTATCCGATACCATCTCATACTATAATTTCTCATTTATATAATTCCTTTTTCTATTGTTTTTATTAATAAAAAAACCATATATTTTATCAAAATATAGTATAAAAAAAACGATAATGAATTAATTTTCAAAATAAATTCATACTTTTGTAATTCATAAGATATAATAACTCTCAGACACTGGAGCTTTAGTATCGGGGGAGAGAATAATGAACCACTTTTCAAATCGGATTGTTTCCTCTACCCCTTCCTTGCCACCAGGTTTCTAAGGCCACCCAGGTAGTGGCTACATTTGTGAGTTAGCGAGCGAGAGAAAGGGTGGAGGATAATCTATCAATATTCTTGTAGGAATAAATTGTAATCAAAAATAATTATTTAATTTCACTTTGACAAACGATTTTTCTGATCCTGTATGTTAAATTTCATCGAAATCGGTCTCGTATTTAAGCTTTACGCGTTCCCACAATGTACAGACTACACATGACAGATGACGTACAGACACTAGGTTATTTACTTGCAGAGAAACTAATAATATACATAATCCATGGGATGATGAAGAACAAGGTTCATTTTATTGTTTTATTTTGTTAACAGGGCCAGTTCCTCATACTTCTAATGTACGTAGCTACGCTTGTCTACAACGAATGTACAGTTCAACGTTCCTTCACATACTTCACTGCAATAAACGTTACTTCGTTTCTACTCTTGTTCATGAACTTCTATAAAAAAGCTTATGGATCTCAGACAAAAATTAAGGAAAAATGTTAATAGTTAAATATGTAAGATAACCAAAAAAACTATCACATAGCTTCCGTTACCTTCGGTAAGCTCGGAAGCAAAAATAGAATTTAAAAGTTGTAAATATATAATTATAGGTTATTTTTTTTTTAAATAAATAAATTATTAAAAAAAAAAGTTTTTGTTATAAAAAATCCTTAATTCATCACTCCTGGATAATACGACTTAAATATACCTAAAATAAACTTAAAACAATTTTAAGTTTATAATCAAGTAAAAAAAAAAGAAATGATATGGAACAATAGAGGTAAGTTAGTTGAAATAGTCGTTGATAGTAATGAACCACCGAAATAAGCCGCAATTTCTTAGAATTATCGTCTTCCTCGGCAAAGGAATCCAAATAGATATCTTCAAGAAAAGGTATTTTCATCCTGACAGAAGAATTCACTATTCGAAATTAAAGTACATATACCTACACGAAATCAAGTTGAGTTAGACATGCAAGCAACAGAAAGTCAAATGGACCGACAGCAGACTCAAATCTAGCAGTTAACATTCAATCTTCTGCTCGGTTAACAATTCCATTCTTTACCATTGCAATAAGGTAAAATGAATACGTAATTACTTGGTCCAGTGTTTTCCATTGGTTAGTAGTTTCAAGTTTCCGTCATTACATTTAATTATTAGTAAAGATTTAACTTCGTCGGAACCTATTTCGATGATTTTTATTTATTTATTTTTTTTTTTCCAGAGTTTTGGGCTAGAAGTATAGTATTTCGAAGTTTAGCACTAGTAATTAAGGAGGCTCCCAAATACTAAAAACTCCAGACATTTTCTAAATCCACTTTTTTGGACTTAAGGGACCTTATACAGTGTCAATCAATCTGCGTCTCAAAACCACCATCACAATACTTTTTTTCTATTTATACTTCCACTTTAGAAATTAAAAACTTGAAAAGATAACAACTCACGTTCTATATATGAATGTATAAGTGTTGAGCTTTCTTATGCTTGGAAATAGTATTAATTAACCAACCTGCGAGTGATAACAATTAATGGGGTAAATGATAATGGGAAAAAAATACCAAGTACATACAATAGGAAATACAGTTTATAAAGGTATTGCAAAGAAAGAGTTTCAAACCACCATTTAATTCAATTCAAATATTTTAATTACATTTTCTTTGCATTTTTTAAACGTTCGGAATAATTTAAAATAGCGGCTGAAATAAGTAAATATTATACTACTATTTTAATAAATATCTCATTGATAATATTTCGTGGATTATAATAGTTGTATATTAATATTTATTAGTAAATAGGTAAATATTTATTGATGTCTATTAACATTATATGTCAAAAAACAGATGCATATTATAACACCTACACATTAATATGTATGGCAAAACCGACATAGCATCAGATAAATTTTTATTTTTATTTATCTCTGGTTCAACTCTATTTATCTCTTACTCTCAACTCATGCACTGAATCTTTCTCATTTATACATTGTTACTTCTTACTAAGTAAGTTTGATTTAAACCTCACTCTCAACTCATGCATTGAATCTTTCTCATTTATACAGTGTCACTTCTTACTAAGTAAGTTAGATTTAAACCTCACTCTCAACTCATGCATTGAATCTTTCTCATTTATACAGTGTCACTTCTTACTAAGTAAGTTAGATTTAAACCTCACTCTCAACTCACGCATTGAATCTTTCTCATTTATACAGTGTCACTTCTTACTAAGTAAGTTATATTTAAACCTCACTCTCAACTCATGCATTGAATCTTTCTCATTTATACAGTGTCACTTCTTACTAAGTAAGTTAGATTTAAACCTCACTCTCAACTCATGCATTGAATCTTTCTCATTTATACAGTGTCACTTCTTACTAAGTAAGTTAGATTTAAACCTGACTCTCAACTCACGCATTGAATCTTTCTCATTTATACAGTGTCACTTCTTACTAAGTAAGTTATATTTAAACCTCACTCTCAACTCATGCATTGAATCTTTCTCATTTATACAGTGTCACTTCTTACTAAGTAAGTTATATTTTAACCTCACTCTCAACTCATGCACTGAATCTTTCTCATTTATACAGTGTCACTTCTTACTAAGTAAGTTATATTTAAACCTCACTCTCAACTTATACATTGAATCTTTCTCATTTATACATTGTTACTTCTTACTAAGTAAGTTAGATTTAAACCTCACTCTCAACTCATGCACTGAATCTTTCTCATTTATACAGTGTCACTTCTTACTAAGTAAGTTAGATTTAAACCTGACTCTCAACTCACGCATTGAATCTTTCTCATTTATACAGTGTCACTTCTTACTAAGTAAGTTAGATTTAAACCTCACTCTCAACTCATGCATTGAATCTTTCTCATTTATACAGTGTCACTTCTTACTAAGTAAGTTAGATTTAAACCTGACTCTCAACTCACGCATTGAATCTTTCTCATTTATACAGTGTCACTTCTTACTAAGTAAGTTATATTTAAACCTCACTCTCAACTCATGCATTGAATCTTTCTCATTTATACAGTGTCACTTCTTACTAAGTAAGTTAGATTTAAACCTCACTCTCAACTCATGCATTGAATCTTTCTCATTTATACAGTGTCACTTCTTACTAAGTAAGTTAGATTTAAACCTGACTCTCAACTCACGCATTGAATCTTTCTCATTTATACAGTGTCACTTCTTACTAAGTAAGTTATATTTAAACCTCACTCTCAACTCATGCATTGAATCTTTCTCATTTATACAGTGTCACTTCTTACTAAGTAAGTTATATTTTAACCTCACTCTCAACTCATGCACTGAATCTTTCTCATTTATACAGTGTCACTTCTTACTAAGTAAGTTATATTTAAACCTCACTCTCAACTCATGCATTGAATCTTTCTCATTTATACAGTGTCACTTCTTACTAAGTAAGTTATATTTAAACCTCACTCTCAACTTATACATTGAATCTTTCTCATTTATACATTGTTACTTCTTACTAAGTAAGTTAGATTTAAACCTCACTCTCAACTCACGCATTGACTCTTTCTCATTTATACAGTGTCACTTCTTACTAAGTAAGTTATATTTAAACCTCACTCTCAACTTATACATTGAATCTTTCTCATTTATACATTGTTACTTCTTACTAAGTAAGTTAGATTTAAACCTCACTCTCAACTCATGCACTGAATCTTTCTCATTTATACACTCCTATTATTGTCTCCTATTATTGTCACTCCTTTCTTAGTTCAGGTTCAAATAAAAATTAAAAATAAAATTTAAAAAAAAGATTAGCTGATAAGTGAATTTTAAACAGCTTGCTTTAATTTACTTGTGATTAATGTTATACTACTCATAAATAAGAAAATGATACCCGTTTGACAATAAAAATTGACCTTTTTCTCCTTATAGGTTTTGTTCATTATAAGTAAAAGTTGAACAAAATCTCGGTTTAAACAGTTTATAATAATAATTTACCTTCCTAGGGTTGGTCATTATAGATAAAAAATAATGGGGCAGGTTGCTACAGTGTAACAACTTACCCCGAAACAACCAGCCCCATGCTGCCATTTTAGACACAATCGAGTAAAGCTTCTACCCAAAAAAGATTAAAAGATCCAATAAACTGTAAAATTACCCAGGCTTAATGAACTTTGTTATCAATCTAGTATTTACTAAAGCGACATTAAATGACAAATGAAGCCCGTAGAACATATTTTATGGCATCTATTTTTTTTACTTTTAGGGGTTTAAAACATAAATCAGTACATATCGGTAGAATGAAGGGACCTGCCTTCTGGTGATAACGGAAGAACTAAGATACACACTGAGGTAGACAGACTGAGTTATGCATCGTAGATCTCTCCACCTCAGTTAAAATTAAATTCAGCATGTAACAAACAACTACCCCATGTAACACCCAGCCCGGGTCTCCCCTAACTATTTAAAACAGAAAAATTACAGCTAACAGACTTTTAACAAGCCACAGATAAGCGATAACAAACTATATAAAACAAATAATATGTAACAGAGAGCGTTAATATGCGCAATAGTCCAGTCATTTGGTGACGGAAAGTAGTCAATTCAGGAAAAAATTGCTGAAGAATTTTTCTCGGCGGATCTTTATGTTTTTTGGGGTGCTGAATCTGAAAATCTCGTTATCGACTAGATTCGGATATGACTTCACCATAAAAATGGCGAAAAACCATAAAATTTCGGAAGTTATTTTAGTTTTTTACGTATAACTCCGAAACGACGCATCCTAGAGAAAAATAACATCTTATCAGAAAGAAAGCTGATAATATGTTCTAAAAAATAAGACTAGAAGCAGCTCATTAGCTTTTTTCGTTTGGCCGAGAGAGCGCGCTAAAGATTGACCATACTTTCAAAGCCTAGCATGCCCCGCAGGATGCCCTAACAGGGTAGCGTAAATGTCATTACGATATTTTTAGAACTCATTATTACTCTTTATCCTTAGCAAAATAAACGTAAGAACATATTTTAAATCAATTTGGCAGTTTGTTGTTTAATTTGTTAAATTTATTAATAAAACACTATTATATTAGTAATTAAAATTGTCTAATTTTTAACTTTTTGTAAAATTGTTTAATAAATGATAGGGCACGGGTTTATATGAATGTATAAATGTTAAATATGCACACACACACATACATAAACACACACACATATATATATGCATTTATACTTCATAAAATATGCAAAAGTAGGTAAAATCTGCAAATAGAATTTGTTTAATTTTTATTTAAACGTTTAAAATTGAGATCAACAAATTGTATTTACTTACTTATAGGATAATATAATGAAATTAAAAAGTTTTTTTTTTTATTATTTTTTAAATTAAACTTAGGAAAAATAAATATAATATATAATTAGAGAAAAAATAAAACATAGAAAGAATAAAATATAAAAGACTAGGGGGCTCTGCCCCTACTTGCTTCGCTCGCTCAAGGCCGCTGCCTTGAACCTTTGCAAATTTGACATATTTGTCTGTTTACTAAACTTTTTTAATAACATAGATAGATTATATAGAAAATAAATAAATACAAATAACACGTAAATAAATAAATACAAATAATAATAAAGTTTATACACACATAAACTTTAAAAGTATTAGAGATAACGTGCTCTTTAAGATTTTCAAATTTAAAGCTACGATGGTCATCTCGTAGAATTGATTAGTGGCAACTGAAAGATCGTGCAAGATCGACTGATGTCACTGGTGCGTATTTTAATTTAATTTATTAAACCGGGGTCAGTATTTCCTTTCTCTTCGTTATTACATTACTATTTTCTCCACTAAGAATGCTTGAAAATATTTTAATAGATTCCCTCCTCTTATTCTTACACACATTTTATAATTTAGCTTTGATCTTATCTCCAGGTTTTCTTCAATTTTCTAGGTAGTTGATTTTAAAGAGGTGATATTTTCTGTTGGTGGTACATTTTGAGATTTTAGTTTCGTTATTGCTTTTGCCGTGTGAAGTAAATGATGTTTGTATAGAAAATTTCTAGTAATATTGTAGTAATTTGCAGCCACGGCTGAACTAAAAGGCAAAACCTCCCTTCTTTCTATACTCAACACAACTTCTTTGATTTACAAAACTATCACCTCGATTTTTTTATGGCTTTTCGCCATTTTTATGGTGAAGCCATATCCGAATCTAGTCGATAACGAGATTTTCAGATTCAGCACCCCAAAAAACATAAAGATCCGTCGAGAAAAATTCTTCAGCAATTTTTTCCTGTCCAAACTACCAAATGACTGGACTACAAGAAAAGAAACAAAAATCATATAGCAAGTAATAGAGACGTTATAATGCCACAGATAAGGTAGCAAACTATAGAAAACAAATGACAGGTAGCACATTTTCTTGTAATTTTTTAAAAATAGAAATATTTTATTTTTAGTGATTTTGTCAAGCGAGGAGATGTTAGACAAAGTGAAAGGAACCATGGACTCATGGTTCATGATGTCTAACAGTTTATCACCTATATCGTTGACTACGGTCTACCTGGTGTTCGTAACAGTGCTGGGACCTAAACTAATGAGAAACAGGAAACCATTAGACCTTACAAACACCTTACTTATCTACAATGCGGGGCAAGTCATCTTCTCTTCATGGTGGTTGTATAAGGTACTATATAATATATATGATTGCTCGAAAAATCGATTTTGGTAAATATGCATAGGTAAATAAGGAACACACGGTAAAAAGGGCCTATTTACTTATTTCTACTTGTCCAATTAAATTCGGCTTTTTCTTAAACTGCTCCTTTTCACATTTTACAAATTTTTGTCGATGCAGTTTTACAATTAAATGAATTGTTTTTTAAATACATGTAATTTCAACTTAGGTACTCCCTCACGGAAATATTGTAATAAGGGGATTGTACATGAGTGGAATACACTGGGAATAACACAAATATTGACTGAGACAATACAGTTAAGCGCTTAGGAATCAACAAGACGTTTTCAGCCACAATGGGCTTCGAATGACTGCTTACAAGTACCTCTTACGATACGGACATTAATAGGTGACAAAGACGAACTAAAGGACGATGGCAAAATGGCAACGAACTAGGACCTGAATTTACAAATGGATTTTTAACAGACTTACTAGGCAACTGACTGCAGCACTGAAGACATATTATTATAACAAACAAGAATTCACAAACTGTACTAAAAAACTAACCTTTAACACTGAAGACTGAAATCCTTTTGGCATGCTACCCACAGAATCCTAAAACACAAGATAATCCCATTTCCTTTTAATACGGTCCTCGACAAAGAGCGATGTTAAAAAAATCATGTTCTTTGCCCATTTCCTGTCAAACAATTCACTCCCAAAAGTGATAATAGTTATTTATGTAACTAGGCAGCAAAATGGAATTTTTCTGACGAATGATTAAATTAGCCTCCGAGCCGGAGGCGAGGTCAGGCTATGGAAATTAACTGCCGAGGCGAAGCCGAGGCAGGCAATATATTAATATAAGGCAGAAATGTTTCCTTTGCTGCCTTGTTGCATACAATATTTTTCCTACTGGCGGCAGAAAAATGTTTCCTATAAATAATGTTCATTTTATAATACTTACTTACTTATCAAATACTATTATTGAACTATTCAAATTAAAAATAAAACAAGCAACAATATAAAATGTTACAATTATAAAAAATTAATTGACAGAAATACCGTAAAAACAAAACAAAATGATGACAATAGACGATCTGCATTGTTGCCACTTATTTAATTATTTATGATTATTTTAAGACCTACTATTTTTTATTTCTTTTTTATCTTTTTACTCCATTCTATTTTATTTAAAAAAACGTTTATTTACAAAATAGTAGAAATGTCAAAAGATCAAAAGCAGTTTACAATTTTAACCACCATATTCTCGTGCAGCGCTAGTGCTCTTACACCTCTAGAATACTGGAGTTGGATACCACTGTTGAAACCCGTCAAAATGAAGATCGTAAATATGGGATATGTCAAAACAAATAAAATAACTTGCGGATTTTTTCCAAACTAACTTTCGATACAGCAACATTTGCTGAAAACGAATTAAATTCTGCTGAAGGATGGCTAAAAGTATTAAAATAATGCGTTGTCATCGTGCTCTGAGCTATTCTAAAAGTTTCAAATGCCTAGCTATTCGGGAAGTTAGTTAAAAATCGATTGCAAGATTTGTACTGGACAAACAAACAAACAAACAAACAAGAAAGCAAGCTAATAAAAACGTATTAAAAAACCAAAACGAACTAGACTATAGACTAGTAGAAATCGATGCATATTTACCCCGATTTTATCTAAATTTCAATCACTTCTTATAAATTAGTAATATAAACTTATCTATAAGACTGAGAAGTAAAGTAAATAGCAAGATACAGTTTCTTTAAGTAGATAACCATATACATTTATTTAAAGTACTTTCTCTCGAGAAATCCTCAACCAATTTTAACCACATAATAAACATGATAAATATTATCCAAAAGACTCAAACAAAACTATTTAATAGGTGATATATATACTTTTTATATATAAGTTGTTAATTATTAATATTTTTATTTTTCCAGCTACTTTCAAATTGGACAGCAGTTAAATACATAGCTAAATCGATTTTTTATCCAAGTATCTTTAAAGTAGATGAAAAAATTGAAAATCAGGTAATTATATTCGTAGACTTTTTTACCTCTTAAATAAACATGCTGACATGAAGTATTATAATAGCGAAAAAAATCGTTTTAGTATTTTAATTTATTAACACGTTTTAGTGTTGCCTATATCTAAGAAAGTATTTAACATAAGATATACCATAATAAAATTGGAGAAAAATGGGGATGGATAGATTAGGTGTAATATTAATAGATAATAGACACCCAACTCAGAATTAGAAAAATAAAAATTAATGATACAAAAATTCTAGACAAAAAAAGAGAATTTTTAAACTTATATATTAATGTACAAAAACAAATAAGAATCATAAAGTTGATATGATAGATTTAAATAAATTTTATGCAGTTATGTATAAAAATTAAAAACGTAAAACATAAAGTATTAATAAAATGAAACAGATAAAAAAATAGACTGCCAATTGGTGTGGCACATAGCTTCCTCGCATCCTATCCACGTACTTTATTAATTTTATAATTTTACAAGCCATTATTGTCTAGTTGGTGTAATAGGTTCCCCCGTTTTTTTAATCTGTCAATCTTGTTTTCTTTGTTGTCAAAATTGATTTTTTACATGAATTAAAGTATCAATTTAGCAAAAGTTAAAGAGCGCAGACGGTTCCAATTAATCTGGGGCTATCTGCGGGCTACTTTCGATAAACTATAAAAGTTTCATACAAATCAGATAACTACTTTTGAAGCTATAGCTGTAAATAAATGTATGTTTGTGCGCATGTGGAAGAAAAACAAATAGGCGCAGAAGGTTAAAACTTATGTGGGACCAACAATGGACTAATTATGTCTTACCATCAAAATTTCATTAAAATGGGACGTGTAGTTTTTTAGATATATGTTGGTTCGCAAAAATTGAACGACAGACCGACAGACAAACACGAAAACAAAAATGTTCCCTGATGTCTGAAACGGATTTCTGTCTTGGAATTTTTGAAGTCGGAGACATAAAATTTTTTCTTTCTTCAGAATGATCACATAGCTTCCGTTACCGTCGGTAAGCTCGGAAGCAATATAATATGTATGTGTATGTGTGTTATATGTATATGGGTGCATGCCTGTATACTCGTATAGAGATATATAAAATAAAACAATTATATTAAATTAATGAATACATTAATTAATTGAAAAATAATTAAAATTTATATATATATATATATATATATATATATATATATATATATATATATATATATATATAAAACTATTATTTCCCAAATGTTTAAATTCTTTTAAATTATATTATTTTAAATTATATTCTTTTAAATTAAATTCTTTTAAATTCATTTTATATAAATACTTAAAATGAAATTATGTACTAAAGATTAATTAAAATAAAATTATGTTATGTACTAATTTATAAATATCAATTAATTTTAAATGAACTTATAAACCTTAGAAAGAACTTATATAAAAAAAAATGTTAGCCGCGCTCAAGCAATCGCTTTTGCGGCTAAACTAAGAAATGTTTAAAGAAATTATATAAAACAATCATTTAATTATTGTAATTATTTTTCTCTTATGTGTGAAACTTATTTAAATAAATTTATATTATTATTATTATTATTATATATATATATATATATATATATATATATATATATATATATATATATATATATATATATATATATATATATATATATATATATATATATATATATGTATGTAACTATACTAAGTAATTAATAAACAAATTACATAATTGACATCATTATACAATGAAAGATAAAACACTACAATTCTAGGTTAATGTATAATCTAAATAGATTATAAGATTATCATATGTGTCAGTAACTCGAACAATGAAATGGGAGAGTTGGTTGTGACGGTTACTCCAATAAGAAATTTGTTTTTGTTTTCTATTCTATAAATATTAATAATTCTGGATAATTCAATTCAAGGTAAAATAATTCTATTTAATGTGTTTGTTTCTTGTTTTAAATGTAATTCTAATAGTCAAAATTAAGATTGTTTTTTTTTTTGTTTTTTTGTTGATAATAATGACATAAAAGGATAAATATTTTAATATCGAAAAACAAATTTTTGCCAATGATTTATGTCTGTTAAGTTAGTTAAATCAGTGGCGCACCCAAGAGGCATGTGCCCCCCCCCCCCCCCCCACCAAAGCCCAAGTCCTAATTTTTATAATTAAAGTATGCAATACCGCAGCACATGTTAAAAGGATAAAAAAAAAAAAAAAAAAATAGTTAAAGGGTTTCGTTGGTATCGTAAACATAAACATACATTTTCCACAAGTGTTATACATTTTTGTAATCTACACTTCAATATCTTTCATTTGATACCCCACTCAGTCCTAATTGTTTTTTCCCCGGGACAGGAATTAGCCACCATTTTGGATTCCCAGTAAATCAAATCAAATTGCTATTGTTATTTTTTCTTTGGCTCAACAGACCCCACATTTAGCCTATATTTAGTAACAGCAGAAATATTGTTTTAAAGGGGGGGGGGGGGGGGGGGGGGCAAAAAATGTTGATGTTTTTTGACATAATGGCAGGGACAATTAAACACTATCCACAAGTGTTGTATATTTTTGTAATCTACACTTCAATATAATTCATTTTATACCCCACTCAAATTTTTTTAAAAAAATGTTTCAGACCACACATTTTGCACATTTTTAGTAACTGCAGTTTTTTTTTGGGGGGGGGGGGGGGGGCACGCTAAATTTTGATGTATTTTGACAAAATGGCGGGGGAAATTAAACACTATCCACCATTTTTGTTTATTTTTGACAGGAATTAGCCGCCATTTTGGATTCCCAGTTAATCAGATGAAATTGCTATTCTTAATTTTTCTATGGCCTGCAGCAGATTGCACATTTACAAATATTGGCTGTTTATGTACCCTCAAATACTTTTTATTATATCGTAATGGATCCTTCAGAGTATAGAAAAAAGAGAAGTGTTTACTACATTAACGTGTTCGGCGTTTTTAGTGTTTCGCTGGTAAAACCAAAAAAAAGAAACCCTTATAGTTTCGTTCCTGTGTCTGTCTGTTTGTCACTCTGTACGGTTCCAATAACTTTTGAATCAAAAGAGATAGAAACATGAAACTTTCCAGCAGGGCCGGATATTCAATTTTCGGGCCCCCCCGCGAAAATCTCCAATGGGCCTCTAACCTACCCAGGCCAGGTCCAATTAGGAAGGGGAGGGGGGAGGTAGTTTACTGGTTAGTGCACCGTAGAATGGGAGTCCTACACTATCGGGGAGCCTCGTGATGGCCAAAGAAAGTAAGAAAACTACACACCACAACCTAATTTTACACGCACCGCATTCATTCTTCATCTCAAATTCGCTTTTGAACTACCTCGCCGAAATAAGAAAGAGGTAATTGCATTAAAAAAAACTTATTCCTAATTAGGTCTTCACTATTAATGCCCTAAAAAATAAGAATAATAAGCATAGTATAGAAATGAAGGGTAATATACTGCGACTATCTATCAAATAAATAAAAATGCAATTTACCTCCTCACAACCAAAAAAAATATTATACCGGGTGTCCTATAACAACTCCCCTTCCTTATTAACTTTTGTAATATTTCAAGTAAAAAAATTTTCAAGCTTATCCGAAAATGGGGTCTTAAATTTTTTTCGTTAGTCCTTTTCGAAGATACCTATTTTATCGTTTAGGTAAAATAAAAACTGAGCTGATTTAGTTATTATGTATAATGAGCACATATGTATTATATATCAGGGCCGCTGAGAGGATTTCTGGGCCCAGGGCAAGTTAGCATCTGGACCCCTTTGAACAAAAAACGGCTGGGGGTCCGGGGGTCCTCCCCCGGAAATTTTTTAAAATTTAAGTGCAAAAAGATGAGTTTTAAGGACTTCTGAGGGCAAGTTTGTCCTTACAGGAAAAGAGGTTTGGCGCGGGGACGAATTTTAAAGTTTAACTAAGGTGGGCTAAAAAACACAAATAATTGAGTTGTTTTGTAGCTGGCAAGCCTAAAAATTGCATTACAAGTAAAAAATGTAAAATGTATTAATATCAGTTAATATGATTTGTCAGTCAGTTTCTCTCCTTTAGATTAGCATTGACCATAATGAATAAGGTGAAAATATCACAAAAATCTAAGTAACTAAATGAAACAAAAAAATTCAAACTTTCGTACTCATGGCACGTTAGGAAAAATTTTAAGTTTATCACAATCAGTGGCGTGCCTAGGGCAGTGGGCCCCCAAAAAAAAGATAATTGAAACATTTGCGTTCAGCACTGAATGGGGCCCCCTGACAAAGGTATATGAGTATAATTCCAGTTTAGATTTAATTATACTCTAAAGGGGCCCCATCGACATTGCGCTACAAAGATAGTTGTAGTGCATGTTTTTTTTGTGGGCCCCCCTGGCACCGGGGACGTGCCCGCAATTCGGGCCCATAGCTACGCCACTGATCACAATATCCTTCTTGGCTTTTTTGTTGTAAAAAAAACCTTTTTCAACATCTCTGACTGGGCCCCCCAGGACCGTGGGGGCTGGCGGTAGCTATATCCGGCCCTGCTTTCCAGTATTAAAGATCGATTTGACGCTCACACAGGAAAAATATAGCGAACTCAAAATGATCAGCTTTTCAAATCCAAAATGGCGGATAATTCATTTATGTCACGCGAAATTTTTTTTTAAATTTTGAGTGGGGTAACATATGAAAGGTATTGAAGAGTAGATTACAAAAATATATAACACTAGTGGATAGTGTTTATTTTTCGGTGCCATTTTGTCAAAAAACATAAAAATTCGGCATCCCCCCCCCTTCTTTATACAATTTTCATGTTCACAATATCAATGAAACCCTTTTTACGTGAGACTTCACGCCCAATCAATTTTTTGTTAATATCTCGAAAACGAAGCTGTTCCGGTTCCATGTTTATAGGAACTTTTTTGTTCAGCGTCAAACTTCCCATATGAGAGCCCGAAGTATTGCGGTTTCGTTCAGGGAAAGCTTAAGAAAAGCAGAAGTTTTTCCTGAATTCGCCCCACTTTTAACTTACCTCAATTAAGAGAAGAAAGCTTTGGAATGTCGTGGTCTTTAAAAAAATCAAAATTTTTAAATGTTGCAAGACTTACAAGATGTTTAGAAGCTGATAATTAGAAAATCAACGAGTTAGTCTGAAAGGTTTTTTTGTGAAAGGTGTTTTTTAACTAAGACTTAAGTAGGTATGGGGGCACCTCGGCCGACCCCCACTCCTGACCCCCTACGTCATACCCCCACTCCTCGAGGCCACGCCCCCCCCCCCACTACCCCCCACTCCTCTCCCCTTCCCCCACTACCCCCCTCCATGTCTACCACCCCCCTCCACCCCCCTCCAGGTCTGCCACCCCCTGCCACCCTCTGACGTCACGTGTCGGCCATCTTGGTTTTTGAATTTTTCAAATTTCGCGGTCCTGTTTAATTTTCAAATCTCCCGGTCATTTTTCGAATATCCTGGTCCACCATCTTGTAGAGAAATACCTGTAAAAAAGCTGTGCCTTTGATGAGTATCGAACCCCGAGCTACTGGGAGAGAGTCCAACGCCTTAGCCACTACACCAGCATACCAATTGATATTCTACAACCCAGAAGTAGTATATAAGCCATATCGCTTTATACAATTCGTAAATAATCCATGTGAATTGCCAGGGATTCGAACCCGGGCCAACTGGGTATGAAGCCAGCGCTCTACCACAGAGCTACGGAACCAGTTGATATTCTACAACCCAGAAGTAGAATATAAGCCGTCGTGGGTCGAAGCACGTGCGACGTCATACTATCTCAGCGGTTCGAAGGGGAGTGGGAGGTTACCGACACGCGGCAGTCTGACCTAGTTCCCAGTCTACACTCGTTCCAGTCTACACTGCTGACTTATGCACTTTTCTTACTCTCGCTCTTTTTGAAAATTAATATTTAAAAATATTATCTACACCTCTATGGGTCAATCCATATGGACCGGTCCAGTGGTGGTTGCTCGACCATTTTAGAAAAAATTTATATTTTCCCTGTTGTTTCCCTCATATTTAAGGTGTTCAAAACAATGCTTAAAAAAATTTTATCTTAAACCGTTTAGGTGTGGCGGCCATTTTTGATTTCCTTCGCACGCTAATATTTGTGTTTGTGGGCATTTACGTCAACGCTCATATCTCATAAACTATTTGTCCTAGAAGGCCGAAACAAAAACCAAATTAAAGGTAATTTCCCAGTGTTTAAATTAGCTTATGTCCATATTTCACCTAGTAATTTTTTTTCCATGAGAAAACTTCACCTAAAGTTTGATATCAAAATCAAGAAAATTTCACTTTTCGGAAATTTTTTTCTGAAGGAAGGAGTGATATATAAAGCTTGATATTTTTTATGTAAGTAGGCATATATCAGTAGCATTACCCAAAAAAATATCAATGTTAAAACTTGAATACTTTTATTTTTATAAATTTTTGAAAATTGAAATTTTTGAAAATTTGCCATTTTTGGCCCTCTATATCTCCGATGGGGCTGGTGATAAAATTCTGAAATTTGCACAACTTACAGGGCTCTTGTATTAGGTCAACTGAAATAAAAAATCATTTTGTATATTTGGGTAGCAAAAAAGTTATGCAAGCTCAAAAATGAAGGAAAAAGCTACGTGATAAAGTCATTTCTGCACGCTTTATGGCTGATCGACATTTGATTTTTTGATGTAAATTTGTTTTATTTCCATTATTCAATTGGTTTGACATAGCCTGGATTGGTTAAATTCAAATATATGTTTTTTAAAAAATTTTATAGCCCTGCTATTAAAAATTACTTTGATAAAAACATTGCAGATGTGTATATTAAACACATTCTTATCGTAATTATATTGTAACATTGAATAAAAATATGTAAATTCTTATCTTGTGCAACTGTAGGCCTATTTTACAATTTTTTTCAAAGTGATTATTAATAGCAATGCTAACTGAAGTCCAAAGTTTGGATCAACAGATGGTGAAGATAGCAAAACATTGGAAAACATTTTCAAGTCGCAGTCAGTTGCAGTTAATTTTTTATCCAAACTTTGGACTTCAGTTAGCATTGCTATTAATAATCACTTTGAAAAAAATTGTAAAATAGGCCTACAGTTGCACAAGATAAGAATTTACATATTTTTATTCAATGTTACAATATAATTACGTTAAGAATGTGTTTAATATACACATCTGCAATGTTTTTATCTAAGTGATTTTTAATAGCAGGGCTATAAAATTTTTTAAAAAACATATATTTGAATTTAACCAATCCAGGCTATGTCAAACCAATTTAATAATGGAAATAAAACAAATTTACATAAAAAAATCAAATGTCGATCAGCCATAAAGCGTGCAGAAACGACTTTATCACGTAGCTTTTTCCTTCATTTTTGAGCTTGCATAACTTTTTTGCTACCCAAATATACAAAATGATTTTTTATTTCAGTTGACCTAAGACAAGAGCCCTGTAAGTTGTGCAAATTTCAGAATTTTATCACCAGCCCCATCGGAGATATAGAGGCCCAAAAATGGCAAATTTTCAAAAATTTCAATTTTCAAAAATTTATAAAAATAAAAGTATTCAAGTTTTAACATTGATATTTTTTTGGGTAATGCTACTGATATATGCCTACTTACATAAAAAATATCAAGCTTTATATATCACTCCTTCCTTCAGAAAAAAATTTCCGAAAAGTGAAATTTTCTTGATTTTGATATCAAACTTCAGGTGAAGTTTTCTCATGGAAAAAAAATTACTAGGTGAAATATGGACATAAGCTAATTTAAACACTGGGAAATTACCTTTAATTTGGTTTTTGTTTCGGCCTTCTAGGACAAATAGTTTATGAGATATGAGCGTTGACGTAAATGCCCACAAACACAAAAATTAGCGTGCGAAGAAAATCAAAAATGGCCGCCACACCTAAACGGTTTAAGATAAAATTTTTTTAAGCATTGTTTTGAACACCTTAAATATGAGGGAAACAACAGGGAAAATATAAATTTTTTCTAAAATGGTCGAGCAACCAACTATTTTATTTTTGGACCATTTCGTATGGATTGACCCCTATATATATATATATATATAGTTTCTTTCTCACTCTTACATATTATTTAAACGGCGTTCTCTTTTTTTATTTTCTTAGCTAATACAAACATCTGTTTTTTGTTTTTATTATTTGAATTTAAACTTTTTCCCGGTCAATGTTTTTCTTTTATATGTATTATATATATTTGTTTTGTAGTTGAGTTTTAATAATTTGAATTCAAACCCTGTCCCCGCCTATACCTAACACGTATACACACACACATACAATATATATATATAATATTAAATAGTATATTTTAATTTGAATTTAAACATTGCCCCGCGCAAAATTAAAGAATAATTATTATTAACCTGTTTAGCCTATACCCATGATTTACAACCAAATTTTCAGACTTTTTAATATTACCTGGGTTATAAAACATGTATGTCTAAATATGTGTTTGTAGCGTACATATCTCAATCACTTGTCATATGTCTATTTTAACAGTCATTCTCGCAATAGTTCTAACAAAGTAGTGTATATTTTACCAGTTTCCTCGTAGTTAAGTTACGTGCATAGTAAATTTGCCTAATATTTAAATTTACCGAGGATATATAGTTTTCTCATTTGTGATTACTTTATATATATGTAGCCGTTTTACTCACATACACACTCTGTTTACTATAAATTCTCTAATGTCTCTTAACTCAATATTAAACAATACAACTAAAACAATATTCCTACATATTTTATAGATACACTAATTTTGTACGTCTGAATATTTTTTTTTTGCTGGTATACCTAAAACAATTTACCAAAACAATATTACTAAAAATATTGGTATTATTTTAATGTATGTGTACGTTCGTGGTAAATAAAAATAAAATAATGTGCTTATTTGTTAGCCTGATTGTTACCTCTAAAACAAAACTATAAATTAATAAAACCAGAGAAATAATAAATTATACAGGTATATACAATCTAACTTACTTAAAGTTTTATAGAAATTAGAGAAACCATGTACAGAATTTAGATAATATATAGAACCCTATGTATATAGATATTATACAAAGATTTGTTCTTTACTGTACATTTTACTAAAAATTTATTAAAAAATTCTCGAAACAAGTGTGTGGTAGATTCTTATTAAAAATATCCAATATACATATTATAATATATCCCCGATAATTTTGTACATCTATATTATTTGTTTTCTTGTTTGTTAGATAACAGGTTTATAATACATGCATATATTTTACCTAAAACTATATTCCTAACTTCAACTCCTAATTTAATATCCCTTAACTACAATTATACAACTGCATATACAATACAAATTTAAACAATCCTACATATATAAAAATAAAATCAAAACATGTCTTTTTAAAATAGTTCGAGCTGTATGAGTTATTTAATTAAATTATTATTATTTTAAAATCAATTCAATCACATTATCCTTTACATACTAAATAAGTCAGCTGATCAGTTGGTAGAAAATGGCTAACAAATATAAACAGGAGATACAAAATTAAATATTACGAAAATAAAATGTAGAACTATTTTATAATTATTCAATATATCCCCTTGGTAAACTAGTTTTTGTTGTATTATTCGTCTGTAATATGTAGATGGTAGATCTTATAGTATATATTTATCATATGTTTAACCATACCTCCATAATACTATTAAAATGCACAATTATATACACAGAATTTTTAGAGTCCAGTGATTGTAATGTTTCCATGCAATTTATATCTGGTATTCAATTTTATATAATAGAGTTTCCCTCTTTTATCTATGCAATTTGTATGCCATAATAAAATTTATTCTATTATAGGTTTACAATTCCAATAAATTTTAATTAAATCTGACAAACTTTTTCTTAATAACCAACTTGCTGTAACAATATCTCTGTGTAAGTTAATGTATACAACTTGGCAAGTAAGGATACAATACTTAAAGTTGAGTTTTACTATTTATGCTTCTCTCAGTATACATATTTACGAATTAAAAAACGTATAAACTATTTTGTATTGTGTTTTACCACACCTTTGCGAGCACACTGAGTTTACTTCTTCTCGACACAGACTTAGAGATTAATGCCACGTGGTATAATATCTAGTCGACAATAGTATAATGTGTATACACTCTCCAGAAACAAACATGTATTGGAAACTTGAACAATATATGTAAGCCAAATATATAGACTATTAATTCTATAGGTTACAAGTAGTGTGCAAAAGAGTAAGTGTTCCTACATGATATTTTTAAAATATATTAAAATTGTGTGGCTATAGACCGGAAGTGTCATCTATTAGGGTCAATAACCTGGGTTACAAATTCTTAAACATGTTGTTTTGTTGTAATAATTTATACATTAATATTACAATTTAGTTCTTAACCAGATACACTCCCCACGCGTACTTACAGTGGTTTGCCGTTTTATTGTGTTTAAATATAAGCAAAATATATTAATCTCTGTTGCGATACTTATTAGAAAAACTTACAGTTCTCCAAAATTTAGACGAAGAAATTTAGATTCCGACCCCACTTGTATCGAACCCATACACATGTATACTGCACGAACATGTTTTTTCTAGCATTTATATAACTTGCAGGCGGTTCCATTTATTTCTATACACGGCTTAGTTCGCTTACACTTCTGTTAAATATTTTTGTACCATAACAGACAACAATAGGAATATAACAAATTGAGTTGAAGTTTTAGATTTAGCATAGATCCATAAGATTTATGGATGTTTTACGAATGGTTGTACCAATTTACACCAAAATGTAGCTCTGTTATATTAGATTCTCTGTTATGTTAGATTCCACTGTCCCACACATACCCGATTACATTATGACAGTTCGAATGTCTACCAAAACTACCTGCACATGCACATGGTCTGGTATATCGACCACCAGTAACAAAATATTATTAAACAATAAAACTAATTTGTAGACTACCAATTAATTTACATTCTAGTGTGCATACAATTCGTTTAATGTACTATTTGTTTCCAATATTGGTTCTGCCATTTTTTAGTTTACCTCTAACATTTAGTTGTACCTGTTTGCAGAGAACATACCGATTGTTACAAACAAACTGGATTTTTAGTTTAACTTTACTACCAAAATTTTAGATGTACTTTTTGTAAGGGGTGTACTGTCTGTTGCAAGTGGTACTTAATTACACCACATCCAAAATTATAAAATGTCGATAAGAAATAAGCTGGTAAATGTTAAGTATAACATCTGTCATAGGCAAACAGCTGACCATCGAGTACTATTGATAAAAAATATACATACAGGCCTAGTTTAACAAAATCACGGACAATAATAGGAATATCACAAACTGAGTTGACAAAGTTTTAGATATAGCATAGAGCCGTAAGATTTATAGCTTTTTTATGGAGGTTTTACGAATGGTTGCACGAGCGTACACCAAATTTAGCTCTGTTATATTTTATACTGTTACAGATATACACCATTTTAACACATATACCCAACCAACTGCTGTTTTGTACACACATTAGCTAGTTTAAGTTATAACAGATTCTCTAAGAGCACAGGTCTAGCAATTTAATTGTTTGCATGGTTAGATTTACACTGTAATAAAACAATATTTATGTTATTCTGTATCTCCTTACTGTAACTTACTAAACAATATAACTACCATTACTACAATATTACAATATTATTGTAAACTTATTATTACTTGTACATTATTACATACAAGATTACTACTTTTTTACATTATTGCTATATTACTTACTTATTGTTAACTAATTATTATTATTACATTACTTACAAAATTACTACTCTGTAGTCTCAATTTAACGTGTACTCAAAGCCACCTACCATATTTGTCATTTGACAAACCAATTTTGTATTTAGTTGTGTTGATTTTTTAAACCTCCGTTCTCCGCAACCAACAAGTGTCCAAATGCACATGATTACATTATGGCCGAGGTAGTCTACCAAAACATAGTTCTACTTGCACACACACAATGTTCTGTATATCGACCACCAGTAACAAAATATTATTAAATCAATAAAACTAATTTGTAGACTACCATTTTTATGCAGCACAACAAAATTCGTTTAATGTACTAGGTTTCCAATATTGGTTCTATGTCATTTGACAAACAAATTTTGATTTTTAGTTTAACTCTAACATTTAGTTGTACTTTTTTTTGTGTTGATTTTTTTTAAACCTTCGATCTCCACAGCCTACAAGTATCCAAATGATCATGCATATACCCCGATTACATTATGTTAGTTCGAATGTCTACCAAAACATAGTTCTACTTGTACACACAATGGTCTGGTATATCGACCACCAGTAACAAAATATTATTAAAGCAATAAAACTAATACGTAGACTGACTTTTAAATTTTAGTGTGTACACACAATTCGTTTAATGTACTATTTATTTCCAATATTGACTCTGTCATTTAACAAACAAAATTGATTTTTTAGTATAGCTCTAATACCGACATTTAGTTGTACTTTTTGTAGGGGGCATAACGACTTTTACAAACAAATTGGATTTTTAGTATAGCTTTACTACAGGTATTTAGTTGTGCTTTTTTTTACTAAGGCCATACTGACTTATACAATTGCAATGTCAATCACGCCACATCCAAATTAAAGATTTCGAAAGACTAAGATGGTAAATTTTAAGCATAACACATGCCATGTAACGAAAACTCGTTTACATTTCGGTACCATGGTGTTGTAAAAACCAAGGAATAATTAGGTTCTAATTTTAAAATGTAAAGTATTTAGTTTTTTAAATATTTATAATTTATTAGTAAGTTTTTAAATGTTGTAATTATTAGTTTTATTATTTATAAAATAGGAAATAAAACCACACTAGAACAACAAGTAATATAAGATTAGTATATTTAAATATAGAGGTTGATTTTAGTCTGTAACTTTTAAGTATTTTAATTATTAGTCTCTGTGTAGTGTCTGTGCTGTTGTTTGTCTCCTTATATTATAATTTTATATTAGCATTGTTAGTCAAATTAATTTAGGTCTGTTAGAACTACTTGTAAATATTATTAGAATTTTAAAAACTAAATGTTTTATATTAGTAATTGTGGTTAATGTTTTGTTTACATTATTTGTACTAAAAAATAGGATCATTGTATTTTTTATATGTAGAATCTTTATTTTTAAAAAATAGGGTGTAATTATAATACCACTGCTCCTTTGTTTAACTTGCTAGTTTAATTAATATACTTTTAATTTTTGTATTGTGTTAGTAAAATATATATATAATCAAAAGTACCTTACACTGCATACTATCCAAAAATGATATCCTTTTGCGGTAAAGTAACTACACATTAACACCACTTTTAACCTAGTATAATAAAAACTTAGGCACCAAACTATTGTAGGTACTGTAACAAATTCATTTTATTAATAGGGTATCCATCGAGGTATAATTTGGGGCTACAGTACCAACTATTGTAGATTTTATTAACTCAAAAATAATTATCCGCGGCACCGGTGTTGGTAAATTATCACACGCTACTAAAAGCCAAGAGAGGTTGAGATAAAAAACATATGAGAATCTGTGTTTTGGTTGGTTATCTAAAAGCAAATGGTGGATAAAAGGAATGTGCAAGTTTGCAAGTTTGTACTTTATCGTTTAAACATCACATCTTAACTCTGGAAATATAGAAATATTTATAAGACAGTCATAAACGGTATTTTTTAACAAAAATAATTTATCAATGTGTAGCTACAACCCGACCTCTTTCTACAAATATATATTTTTCTTACACCTGTTATTGGTAATTTTATTTGATGTCGTTATAGTTACTCTTGCCAGGAAGAAATGTTATGCATAATACACGGTTGACAACTGGTTAATATACACCTTACCACACGATTTTAGTTAAAAATCAAAGTTTATAAACACCTGTTAAAGTATTGTTATTACGAGGTACAAGATGTCTTAACAGCATATATCTTAATAAATATAAAAAACAGATAATTTAAAGTCACTTTTGGTTTAGCCTGGATCTGTACAACATTGTGTGTAATTTAATTAATAATTTTTACAGACAGCCATCAGTACATTAGAACCCATTCTTGTTTCTTTTTGGTTCGTTCTCAGCTTAAACTAGTCTTTTTTCTCTCTCCTTGTAATTTATTTAACATGTAGACCTATTTCATTCGTAGTTGTGTGTGTGGGAATTTATGCATAGAGGATGCGATATACCAGCTCGTTCTTTTTGGTTAGTTCTTAACCTAGTAAACTCAAGGTGTTTGTATTCTTGTAATTTAGTTGCTTAATTTTGATACTGCTTAAAGGCTACTGCTTAATTTACAGGATCAATAAACCATTTTGTGTGTGTGTTTGGTGTAATTTATATTATTTTTACAGAGAGTATGTGATATTCCAATCTTGCTTCTTTATGGTTAGCTCTCAATTTAATTTACACAGTACATGAGAACCCATTCTTGTTTCTTTTTAGTTCGTTCTCAATTTAACCTAGCCTTCTTTCTCTCTCCTTGTAATTTATTTAACATGTAGACCTATTCCATTCGTAGTTGTGTGTGAATTTATGCATAGAGGATGCGATATACCAGCTTGTTATTTTTGGTTAGTTCTTAACCTAGTAAACTCAAGGTGTTTGTATTCTTGTAATTTAGTTGCTTAATTTTGCTACTGCTTAAAGGTTACTACTTAATTTAGTATTTACGGGGTCAATAAACCATTTTGTGTGTGTTGGTGTAATTTTTATTATTTTTACAGATGTGATATTCCAATCTTACTTCTCTTTTGGTTAGCTCTCAATTTGATTTATTCAGCTTGAAGTTAGGTTTAGTCTGGGTTTATACACCGTTGTGTGTTTGTGTAATTTATTAAATAATTTTTACAAAGAGTTATTTCAACCTTGCTTCTTTTTTTGGTTAGCTCTCAATTTAATCTAGTCAACTCAAGGTGTTTGTATTCTAATTATTTAGTTTACTGTTTAATTTTATTACTGTTTAAAGGTTACTACATAATTTAGTATTTACGGGGGTCAATAAACCATGTTGTGTGTGTTTGTGTAATATTTATTATTTTTACAGAGAGTATGCGATATTCCAATCTTGCTTCTTTATGGATAGCTCTCAATTTAATTTATTCAGCTCGAAGTTCGTTTAGGCTGTGTTTATACACCGTTGTGTGTTTGTGTAATTTATTAAATAATTTTTACAAAGAGTACATGATATTCCAACCTTGCTTCTTTTTTTTTGGTAAGCAGTCAATTTAATCTAGTGAACTCATGGTGTTGTCCATGTTTTCGGATCTATACAACATTGTGTATTTTTTATTATTTTTTACAGAGAGTACTGATATTCCATGTTGTATCCTTTTGGTTAGCGCACAATTTAATCTAGTTAGCTCAAAGTTCTTTTGATTTTGGTTTAGTCTGGATATGTACAAAGTTGACTAATTTAATTATAAATTTTACAGGGAGTATGTGATATTCCAATATTGTTTTTTTTCAGAAACAAGATGTTTGCACAAACATGGTGTATGCACAATATATTTGTAGGTATTTAGAATAAAATATGTAAAAAAAAATATATAAAAATACCCACTATGTTGTTAAAGTGGGGGTCACATAGGTAGAGTTCGATGTGAGATTTATAGTAAAAGGTTTAATTTTTGGATATTATTTCATTGGATAATAACATTGCAACACTGTTAAAAATTATGGGGTTGGTACCTCTGAATTTACATAACATTATTTTTCTAATGTTGGTACCTCTGATACCGTTTTTAGTTAACTGTCAGTGTTGTGTGAGTTTCCTTGTCAGATTTAAGCATAATACTATATTATTTATTGTAAAAGGTTTCAATGTTGGTTATTATTTTACAGGATAATAACATTGCATCTCTGTTAAAATTATGGGGTTGGTACCTCTGAATTTACATTACATTATTTTTTCTAACGTTGGTACTTCCGATACCGTTTTTAGGTATAGCTGTCAGCGTTGTGTTTGTTTCCTTGTAAGATTTAAGTATAATATTATATTATTTATTGTAAAAGGTTTAATTTTTGGTTATTATTTTATTTGCTAGTAACATTACTGTTAAAAATTATTGGTGGTTGGTACCTCTGAATTTACATTACATTATTTTTCTAATGTTGGTACCTCTGAATTTACATTACATTATTTTTCTAATGTTGGTACCTCCGCCACCATTTTAGTTGTCTGTGTTGTGTGAGCTGTCTTAGTACGTATCGAGCAAGACAATAGTAGAAAATGTATTCTTGTAATTACCAGGTACATGATATCTTAACTGTATATCTTAATAAATATAGTAAAACAGATAATTTAAAGTCGCTGTCTCTAACCAGCTCAAGGTGCCGCATTCTTAAAATTGGTTTAGTCAGTTTTGAATCTTTACACCGTTGTGTGTTTGTGTAATTTATTTATTATTTTTTACAAAAGATTAGTGGTAATGGTGCGTTGTTCTTTTTAGCTAGTTCTCAATTTTTTAGTCAGTAAACTTAGCCAATGGTCAGTTGCGCGTAATTGATTTATTATTTTTACAGAGAGTACGTGACATGCCATCTTATTATTTTTGGTTAGCTCTCAATTTAATTTAGTCCGGTCAAGATGTTGTCTTTTTTTTTGTAAAATTGGTGTAGTCGGTAAACTTAGTCCATGGTCGTAATTTATTTATTAATATTACAGAGAGTACGTGATGTACCACCTTGTACTTTGTTTTTGATACTTCTCAATTTAATTTAGTCAGCTCAACGTGCTGTCTTCCTTTGATTTTTGTTTGATGAGTAGACTTAGTCTGTGAGCGTGTAACTTATAATTTACAGAGATTACATGATATTTCCTTAATTTTTTTTTGGTTAGCTCTCAATTTAATCTACTAAACTCAATGTGCTAACTCTTGTAATTAGGTTAGACAATTTTAAATCAATTTCATGTACATTTCTGCAGAGTGTGTAAACAATTTGGTCGAGCACCTGTTATTTATGCACACATTTTATCTCATGCTTTTAACTGTTACCACAACAGTTGTAAATGGTTTCTTTAAACGTTTTGTTTGTTTTAAAGGTTATACTTTTTTTTTGACAGTAGATAAAAACAATAATAAACTACCATCCTAAGCTCATCATGTTAAAAAACAAGTTACTATAAATATTCTAACTCTCTAGTGTAATTTATCTGTGTTATTCCTAATGGAAATTGAGTATTACTATAGAGTGCTACAGCCTAGTTGCTCTATTAGGCAGTGTTAATTCTATGTTATGACAGATGTTAGACTCAGTTCATTGTTCCTTTGTGTGACAAGTATTAGACTGTACATTGTTCATTCGTGTGACAAGTATTAGACTGTACATTGTTCATTCATGTGACAAGTATTAGACTGTTCATTGTTCCTTCGTGTAACAAGTATTAGACTGTACATTGTTCATTCGTGTAACAAGTATTAGACTGTACATTGTTCATTCGTGTGACAAGTATTAGACTGTACATTGTTCATTCGTGTAACAAGTATTAGACTGTACATTGTTCATTCGTGTGACAAGTATTAGACTGTTCATTGTTCCTTCGTGTGACAAGTATTAGACTGTACATTGTTCATTCATGTGACAATTATTAGACTGTTCATTGTTCCTTCGTGTGACAAGTATTAGACTGTTCATTGTTCCTTCGTGTAACAAGTATTAGACTGTACATTGTTCATTCGTGTAACAAGTATTAGACTGTACATTGTTCATTCGTGTGACAAGTATTAGACTGTGCATTGTTCATTCATGTGACAAGTATTAGACTGTACATTGTTCATTCGTGTGACAAGTATTAGACTGTTCATTGTTCCTTCGTGTGACAAGTATTAGACTGTACATTGTTCATTCGTGTGACAAGTATTAGACTGTTCATTGTTCCTTCGTGTGACAAGTATTAGACTGTACATTGTTCATTCATGTGACAAGTATTAGACTGTTCATTGTTCCTTCGTGTGACAAGTATTAGACTGTACATTGTTCATTCATGTGACAAGTATTAGACTGTTCATTGTTCCTTCGTGTGACAAGTATTAGACTGTACATTGTTCATTCATGTGACAAGTATTAGACTGTTCATTGTTCCTTCGTGTGACAAGTATTAGACTGTACATTGTTCATTCATGAGACAAGTATTAGACTGTTCATTGTTCCTTCGTGTGACAAGTATTAGACTGTTCATTGTTCCTTCGTGTAACAAGTATTAGACTGTACATTGTTCATTCGTGTAACAAGTATTAGACTGTACATTGTTCATTCGTGTGACAAGTATTAGACTGTTCATTGTTCCTTCGTGTGACAAGTATTAGACTGTACATTGTTCATTTGTGTGACAAGCATTAGACTGTACATTGTTCATTCGTGTAACAAGTATTAGACTGTACATTGTTCATTCGCGTGACAAGTATTAGACTGTTCATTGTTCATTCGTGTAACAAGTATTAGACTGTTCATTGTTCATTCGTGTGACAAGTATTAGACTGTTCATTGTTCCTTCGTGTGACAAGTATTAGACTGTACATTGTTCATTCGTGTAACAAGTATTAGACTGTTCATTGTTCATTTGTGTGACAAGTATTAGACTGTTCATTGTTCATTCGCGTGACAAGTATTAGACTGTTCATTGTTCATTCGTGTGACAAGTATTAGACTGTACATTGGTCATTCGTGTAACAAGTATTAGACTGTACATTGTTCATTCGCGTGACAAGTATTAGACTGTTCATTGTTCATTCGTGTAACAAGTATTAGACTGTTCATTGTTCATTTGTGTGACAAGTATTAGTCTGTTCATTGTTCCTTCGTGTGACAAGTATTAGACTGTTCATTGTTCCTTCGTGTGACAAGTATTAGACTGTTCATTGATCATTCGTGTGACAGCTAGTATCTATATATTAGTATAAGAGTGTTAGCTATTTAAGGGGGTTGCTTAGTATAGATGTAGCGTTCGGCGAAGAAACATCTATTAGTAATATTTTATTACAGTTATTTAACTTAGATATTGTTGAAAAGTTTTGTTGAATACAATGTCTCGAAAGGCATATCAACGTTTTTTATATTCCCAGGAGGATTTAAGAAAGTCGTTGGAAGAAATAAAAAATGGAATGTCTTTAAATAAAGCATCAAAATTATTTTCAATACCTAAAAGCACACTACACAACAAAATAAATAATAAAGTGCCGTTGGAAAGAAAAATGAGGCGTCCGACAACCTTGGCCAAGAGCGAAGAACTAGAAATAAGAAATAGGCTACTTAAAGAAATCGAGCAAGGTTCAACAATTGATACAAAACTACCTGCGCCTAATCAAGTTAAACTGCAGCAGCCAGGGCAGCCGCTGGAAATAATCAACATGGATTGTTATAAACTAAATAATCTGCTCAAAGAAATCAAGCAAGAAGAGTTGGAGTCAGACGCGGGGTTTTGTAAAGACACACGTCCAGGAAATACATATCCAGCTGAAAATGATTCTGATTCATCTATCTCCGACATGGAGCTGATACATTTAGGAGGTTCCCGCTCAAAGAAACATCTAAAAATTGATAATTCTAATTATGACTTTAATAAAACATGTAGCTTTGATAAAACAATTAATTCAAATAGGAGCTACGAATTCTCCAACTCTAAGAAATCTAATCACCCGCAGTTAACACATCTAAATATCGATGATTCCGATTCATCGATCTCCGAGCCGGGTGTACAGCCAGGAGATTTACACCACATGTGTAAAAAAATTGTTAATTCTAATTATAACCTGAATAAAACATGTGGTGTTGATAAACCATCTAGTTCAAATTACGACCCCTCTGAGGTTACTCAACATAGACCTCCAGAGTTGAGAGAAAACAAGCCATGTTTTGATACTGTAATGGAATTGTTACACCGTCTTGAATTTCTTTGGAGTTCCGACCAAGAAAGCAACTCTCATGGAGAAGAGATACAATATATAATTACTTCTTTAAGAATTCTGGGTGTCATATATTAATAAATTCTTTGTACAATAATTGTAAATTAATAAACTAACTAGTTGTGTTCATAAGTAGTCAAAACAAACAAGATTTTTGATTTTTTAATATTTTAGAGTTTTTTGTAAAGCAGTTGTTTGTATTTTTTAGAAACATTAGTTCTTAAGCGTTAAAACTTGTGTATAACATATGTAATTTTTTAATAAATAAAACATAACTTTAAAATGTTTGTATTATATGACTCACACTACCCTCTAACCTTTTACAATATATATATATAGAAAATTAGGGTTAAGACTTAAGAACACCAGTAATATAGGTTGTTTATGTATACAAATATTTTATACAATTTTAACATTTTTTAATGTTGTCATCCCTCCAGAGTTTCTTCAAAAGCCAGCGAGATACATTCTTCTGAACATCCATTAAAAATATATCACTTTATGTCATGTCAATTTTGATAACACAAAAGAGCGGACTGTAGACGTTCTACAGATTGGAAAATTCGCTTTCATCCTGAGGATTTAGTAGGTATCCCTATATCCAACAGTTTTTAGTACCATATCTTCATAATCACTAAACATCATATAATTGTATTTCCAGTGTTTAATACGATCGCTTTTTAAACCCGCAAAATGATTATACACCTCGTATTTATTATTGTCATAACAAAAATCTTCGAATTTCATATCATCATCATAAATAGGGTACTGCGACCACGAGTACTCCTTAGTTTTTAGCTTTATTCCTGTAAACACGTATTTCGGGCACATACCTGTGTACTTGACTGGCAATGATTTAATTATTAAGTATTTTGTGTATTTGTATTTTGCTGTATGTGTCAAAACCAGCTAACAAAAACAAAGTGTTGCCAAATTTTAAGGATAGTAGCATACCTCATATATTTTTGTTTCTAAAAACCAAGTTATGAGCCGCCAACATCCAAGCTAAGTTAGATATACTGTTATAATATTAATTGGTTAAACAACACTGGATTTAGGTTATGTACAAATAAATCGAGGGTTAGGTACAATGTACACACAGGCTTGTACATTATATGTTTACCCTACATGTACTTGTTGCCAACACCACATAAAATAATATATAGGCAATAATACTAATAATTTACCATGCGGTTATTTTTTAATAAGAATACAAGGATCAGATGGTATGTGTATGGAGGATTTATATTACACATTGTGGCTGGTGGATTTAATAATAAGAATACAAGGATCTATCACTGTGTTATGTGTATTGTGTGTATGGTAGATTTATATCACACATGGTGGCTGGTGGATTTATATCACACATGGTGGCTGGTGGATTTAATAATAAGAATACAAGGATCAGATGGTATGTGTATGGTAGATTTATATTACACATTGTGGCTGGCGGATTTAATAATAAGAATACAAGGATCTATCACTGTGGTATGTGTATTGTGTGTATGGTAGATTTATATCACACATGGTGGCTGGTGGATTTATATTACACGCATTTATTTAATTACAGACAAAAACTTTAAATGTATTATATAAAATATAGGCATGGCTTTTAGGTGTATGCAAAATATGTATATTATAAACCTGTTGTGCGACCACCAACAAATAACAAATTATAAATATATATTATAAGATCGGTCATCTGTATAATATTAATATACGGTATAATATTTAATATAATATTATCCAAAACGGTAATATTAACTTAAAATTTTCATAATAATGTTTAGTATTCCATCGGACCGGACTAGGCATATTTTTGGTAGATAATCGTAATTATTTATAAAAGAATTTATTTAAATCAAATTATAATTATTATTAAATACGGGAAACAGACAGAGAAAAATACACTCCAGCGCCGGGATTTGAACCACGGGTCTCTATATAATTAAAAAAATTAATTAAAAAATTATATAAAATAATAATTATTAAAATAATTAGTTAATATAATTAATTAATATAATTAATTAATATATAATTAATAATTGTCGAGTAATGCGGGTTTGGTATCCGAGGGTCGAGGTCTAGAGTTTGCTCGCTAGTGTTACTAATTCCACTCGTTGTTAAAGTGTGTTGCGGGTTTTGCATCCGTCTCAGGTGGCCCAATACCTACTGACTTAGTATTGTGATAAGACAATGTCTCCATAACTGTCATTATGTAATGTAGCATATGATGGTTAATATAGAATTTAATACGAAATACGAAATAATTTAAGAACAAAGAAAACCAGACTGTTTAATTGTCTGTGATTATGCTAAGCCCACATTACATCCCTTTCCCCTTATTTTTTTTAATCTGTGCCCCCCCCCCCCCCCCCCCAAAAAAAAAAATTCTGGGTGCGCCACTGAGTTAAATTGTTGTTATAATATTGTTCATGTTATTTCATTTAAGGCCTGAAGATGCCCAGGTATGGGCGAAATATAGTCTTTAAATGAATTAATTTTTTTTATTAAATTTTTAATCCCTAAAAGAACAACTAAAAGAAATAATAAAGTTGCTAGATATACTAAAGATAAGTTCACAGCAAGCGGATCTCGGCGCGTATCCGGCTATACAGATAATATCGCAACGATAAATAAAAAATATATAAATTAAATTATCGCAATTATAAAAAATATCGCAACGATTCTCTCCCTTGGAGTAAAGTAGAAATCGAAAAAAACAGTTATAGTTACGAAATTCCTTACGCTTTTTATTAAATCTAAATATATAAAATCCCACAGCTAAGTATACGATGCTAACTACTTATTCATGGCGGAGTTAGAAAAGAGACAAAATTAAAAGTAACTAACTATTTGTACTAAGCGGAGTTTAGGAAAAATTAAAAGAAAAACTTTTTTTATCATTGAAGCGAGCGTGTTGTAATAAATATGTATTGAATATTGGGAAAATAGTTAATCATGATGAGTTGATAGTTTGAGAAGATGGCTGTAGTATAGATAGTGAGGGAACAGGACTGTTGCCTAATCCTCGCTTTCTGGCTAGACTCAATTTAAAATATTATAAAATAATCACGTCACTACACAAAAACTTTTGCTTGTATCAGGTTGAAATTTTACATTCCTGTTTCAATTTTATTTAGACGATGTGTATGAAGTTTTATTAAAGTAGTTACGTAAGATATCGGTAAAAGCGTTGTCTTCTAAATTTTAAAAATTTAGGTCCACTTTAATAAATTTAGCGATCTTTAACACTTCATAGCTGTGTCGGTGTTGGTTGTACTAAAAAAAAAATTTAAAAATAGTTTGTCTCATTGAATAGATAAAGTTAGCATTTTTTTTCCGTCCTAAAATTCCAATTTTACATTTGAAGAAATTGAATTCACTCCCGGGCTTCAGATGGTTTAACATGCCATATAGGACTTCGTTTCAAAAATATTTAAAAAAGAATATTTAATCATATACAATGTATGTATTATTAAATACAATAATAACTTATTAAATTAAAATAAGGACTGGAAGTGAAGGTTTCATATAGATTTTTAATGCGCCTCCGCAACAAAGTTGGTTTGGATCCAACTGTTTGCGTATCCGCAGTGAGAAGGCCATAGATAAATCCGTGCGCGCCGATATCCGCTATCTGTGCACCTACAGAGAAGGTAATTTCTGTCAGCTATATCAGTGGTGCGGGAATACGCAATTATACTTCTTATTTATTTTAGTATTTTTGCTACGAAATATTAAAATCTATAAACATAAAGAAGAGTTTTTATTGTTATTTTAGTCACTTAGGTCTTGAATTTTGTATACGACTCGGGCTGCGCCGGGTACTTCAGCTAGTATCATATAAATAAATGTTGTTACTGTAATTAGTTAAGTATACCTCATACGCCCCTCTTTTATCATACATTTAATAGCTTATTATTCGCGATTTTATCATTCATTACGTTTATTGGTACCATATTATCGCTATCGAGACAGTTATGATTTGAGTACATTATTAACCATAACTTTAATAAATATTTTCTTTGTTTCAGATAGATGAATGTGTTTATTATTATTTATTGTCTAAATACGTCGAGCTATTAGACACTGTAAGTATATAATCAATAATTATAACAATCAATCAATATGAAAAAACTCAGTGTTGCCCGTGGAGGTCAAAAAGGTTTATACAAAAATAAAAATTTGTACTTTTTCGTATTGGAACGTGAAGGGATGAATAAAGGTATGATAACAATTCCTTACCAAAGTTTGAGGATATATTTGTTAAATAAGTATGGATGAATGAATAGGTTATTTGACGAGGAATTGCTAATAAATAAAACTGGAAAATGTAAAAATATAATACTGTTGAAATACCATGTTTTCGGACCTGATGATGTCCTTCTAGAGATGAAATTTGGCATTTTTATATTAAATAACTTCTACTGCCTTAATTCAACCAACACGAAAAAGTTCAATCAATCATAGGGGACCACTTATAAAGAAAGGTAAAATTTAATTATGATTTTAATTTTGTTCAAGGTGTTCTTCGTATTAAGACAAAAATGGAGTCAGGTGACATTCCTTCATGTCTACCATCATGCAAATATGGCGGTCACTACATGGTTCTACCTTAAGTACATCTGGGGTGAGTGCCACAATACTATATAAAATGTATATATATGTAAATAAATAAATAAAACTCTAGGAACTTCTCGTCAGCTCTAGGAAAGGGATTGCTACTGCTACCCAGTGACTTTATTGCTATACAGCCCTCCTCGTCAATGTCGGAGGAGCCCTTTATAGAGGTCTAAGTGAAGGACATTGCATTGAGCGAATGGAATAAAAGACAATATCAATTTATTGTGGAATGAATACATTATCATTTAAATTAATACAGCCAACTCCGCAATTCTATTCATAACACAAAATTTTTAATGAATAGCATCTCTGTAGAGTTCAGAATTAATAATAAAGCATTTTAATGAAACAATTTTGTGTATAAATTGGATTAAAATTTCTAATCTAAGGTTGTTTTGGATAATATCCCATAACCTTACGATTCAATTCAAGAGGAGCCACATTTTTCTGTTCTAGATAATTTGTAATAAATTATACTAATTTATTCTAAGAAAAACATTTTATGAATGAATTTCATCATTAACTTTGCAAATTTTAATCCGATTTACCTACATTTAAATGGATTTAATCCTACTCGTCTTTGATATTTAAAAAACGAAAATTTTTCACTGAAATGTTTTTTTTTTTACGTCTACAGTTACGCCTCTCAGTTAACATCTTCCTCTTTCCAAAAATCTATAATATTCCGTACACATAGGAACCAAATGGATGCATTGTTTATAGGAATATTATTTATTTTCTATTGCACTTTGGGGGTCAAAAGAGCAATAGAAAATAAACAAAACGTTAAATTACCCCTCCACAGCTACCAATGGCAATGGGTAGATTTTTACGCGTCAGGGCTGATGATCATAAAACGTTTAAACCAATCAAAATCGAATATGTCAATTGTAATGTTTTATTTTAAATTAATAGGATTATGAACTATCATCAAGAAAATTAAAAATGCATTTATTCTATATTGGAAAGCAAAACATTGTCATCCTACGTTGCCTCCCCCTCGTGCTTCATCGCCTCCCCAGGAAGAAATTGGAAATATCTTTTATTAATAGGTGCTTTCATACTAAGCATTTTTTTAACACTTATAGCTCAGCTTCTGTAATCGATAGAGAAATGGAGTTTGCGGGGTCTGAAAACTACATTCTTTTACTTTTAATTTCATATCTATAACTTAACAAACTATTGGGTGAAAGCCATGCAATGACAGTTTGAAGTAGGGTCTTAAAAAAAGTCGTTGTCCGAGTAGTAAAGGTTGTCTGGTATTATAGTTTTGATAGAATAAATAACCATATGGTGGAGTGAAGATTCTTTGTAGGTAAGTGGGAGGAGTCCCTCACAGTTAATACCAACAAACATTGAAGATGTTTTAAGCGCAATGTTGCCTGAAATTGAAGATCAAATGCCAAATTACACGTCTTGCATAAATGCTTTCATCACTCTTGCAAACAATTCAATACTTGCAAGAGAATTACCCAGACTTCATTCAGCCAGACGAGTGGCCGCCCAACAGTCCAGACCTAAATCCAATTGTTTCCTCTGTCTGGGGTTTGGTAAGAGCAAAGAGTGTACGAGGGAGGCAGAGTGAAGGACGTTGATGAACTTCGAAATAGGATTCTTCGTGCCTGGGATGATGAATCAACTTTTGCTGGGGCTATAACCCTCTGGAGAAGGAGAGTGCAGGCTGTCGTAAATGAACAAGGAGGACATATTGAACCATACAACAATAAAATCTGTAAAATATGCATTACTAACTAATAATAAATTAACTACTACTAGTAGTTGTTTTTTTAAAAATTATTATGTTAAATCTTCATTTTTTATACAATTATTTTTATCAAAACTACCCGGACAACGACTGATTTTAAGACCCTAATTTAAACCGGCATTGAATGGCTTTCACCCAATATTTTGTTGTTATAGATATGAAATTTAAAGTAGAAGAATGAAGTTTTCAGACCCCGCAAACCCCATATCTCTATCTATTACAGAAGCTGACCGGTAATGTTCAAAAGTGTGCGTTTTTTTTGGCCCACACTGTATATATTTATAATATAAACAAATATTTGAAAAATGAGTATTCATATTTGAAATGTTTCAGGACGTCATATTGTTATTATCTCAATTGTAAATGTGTTCATTCACGTATTAATGTACTCCTACTATCTACTATCATCGTTTGGTCCAGCTGTCAGACCGTATCTCTGGTGGAAGCCTTACATTACACGAATGCAATTAGTAAGTAGTTTGTTTTTTTTCTTTAAAAAAATTCATAAGATTAAGACGCGACAGCTAATTTGTGAAACACATAGTTTCCTCGCGTCTTATCAATAAGAATTTACATGAGTATAGAATAAAGTATAACAAAATATATTTTAAAATATAGATGTTAAATGTGTATTATATTATGTTGTCTTAAATTATATGTGTATGAATACACAATAGTATTTGTGCATTAATCATACCCCGAGACGAAATCGAGAAATGAATTTTACCTCTCAATTTAGAGGCGCTATCCCCAAAAAAAATCTCAATAATACTACCAACGATTTTGATCAATACATTCTAAAATGTAGCCCATTTAAATACGAATCCAACCATATTAATGGAATTCCCGGGATAAATTTAGTTCCCGAGAAAATAGCTTTATACGCAACGTGAGAGAGGTTGGGTTCTATTCCTCACCAGAGAGGAGTTATTTTTAAGGTAAATTTTGATAAAATATTCAATAATTATTACTCGTAATCACGAAAACTAAAAACAACTAAGACATGGCAGGAAGAAATCATGTTTTCTTGGTAAGTCTGGCGAATATGAGGACTGGGTTCAATTTCATCCTGGCGTAGACCCCTATAGGACTATATTTTAATTAATTTTAATGATGATATATACTTTAAGGATCAAAACTTAATATTAAAACGTCTTGCTTTAATTGTGATAAATGCCAAAATTTTACAAAGAAAAAGAAATTGAGACGCACCCCCGCAAACCTGGCGCCCGGGACAGAACGCACCCCGCCACTCCAATACCGTCTCTAGGTTAATTCCTTGTCCTAAGAGAAACTAGTATTAAACAAGAAAGGCGCGTTTCACGTAAGTACGTGAGGCGATAATCGCTGGTTTCTGTACGATTAAGTAAAAATTATTATGTGTACAATTTCAATAGTTGCATATTCTTTTTCAACACTTCTAGACCTTTAAATTGATGTATAACGTGTCATGGTGACTAAAAACTTTTTTTTAGTCGCCCGCCTTATTTGGCCGCCATTTTTGAAATATTAAGTGTGAAAACTCCAAAATGTGAACAGTTATCACAAATGCCGAGATGCACCTGTGTGCGGAATTTCCTGTTCCTAGCTATAGAAGTTTATTAGAAGCAAGCCAACGGACAGACAGACAGTCAGAGCCGTTAAATAAGGTCCCTTTTCGTACTTCGTACAGAAACCTAAAATAAACTATAACGATGATAAACAAGGTTCATTGTATTGTTATTTTGTTAACAGGGCCAGTTCCTCATACTTCTAATGCACGTAGCTACGCTTGTCTACAATGAATGTACAGTTCAAAGTTCCTTCACATACTTCACTACAATAAACGTTACATCGTTTCTACTTTTGTTCATGAACTTCTACAAAAAAGCTTACGGATCTCAGACAAAAATTAAGGCAAAATCTTAATATTAAAATATGTAAAATATTAATAAAAAATAGAATTATAAAACATGAGTAGTAAATATAAATATTGCTTTAAATAAATTTGTAAAATAAAATTTAAGTTTATTACTAAAAAAATCCCATACTCACAGTACCGGAAATTGCGACTTGATGATACTAAAAAAAAAAAAAAAAAAAAAAAAAAAAAATGAAAACTATTAGTTTTGAAGATCAAGAACAAAAACACTTAAATGAGATTTATTTATGACTAGCTGAATACCCGTGCTTCGCTACGGGGTGTTTTATTTTCAATTTAATGGATTTATAAACTACCATCAAGAAACATTTAAATTATTTTACAAAGCGAGAATATCTAGATTCTATCCCTCCCCCTTATTTCTACACCCCCTCCCCTTTGATAAGATAATTTGCTAATATCCCAAATTAGTAATTCATTCCAACTAAATTTTTAAAAAGGAAAAGCAGTGGTATTTTCCTTCCGTACCCCCCCCCTCCCTGTGTCATTTTACATCCCTTGGTTGAAATTGGAATTATCTTTTATTAATATACATGCTTACATCCAAAATAAGAGCTCTTTCTCAAGTATTAACTTCCTAACTTTAGGAGATCGGTCTGGGCTCAATTCCCCATCTTTTCTTACTCTGTCCTTATGTTCCCCTTAGGGATAAAATTTTAGAAAATCTCTATTGGCAGTTATCAATATAATTTAGAAATTATCGTACTACGTATACACTCGTAGATTTTATTTTAGAATTTTAAAGAAGTGGTCATGATTAAGTTAGTAAAGGTTTAGGCACGGTAAGGCGTGATTTATTAATTATTGCCTTAATATCTAAAAATAAATCTAAATATTTTTTGACAGTGATTGAAAAGTAATTTCTTTAACAGCTCTTCCTACAGAAATTTCCACAAAACATAAAATATGGTCAGTAGTTTCTTCTGCAATTTTGGTTAAATACATTTTTTATGAAAAATGAAATAAGAATTTTGAAATCTATGTAGAAGCCCCGTTCTCAGCTCCATATAAAGCTACCAAATCGTTTTATATCCTTTATCACCCGCAGAATTAAGCTTAACATTGTACCCAAGAACCTCCAAAATCTATTCAGCCAGATAACCTTATGTAGAGCTAAAATGTAAAATCAATAAAATAGATAAATTGATATACTAAAATATTATTTATGTATTAATATGTTTTATTCAATAAAGGTATTTAAAAAAAAAAAATAATATTAATTAAAAAAAAATAAATGAATAAATACAACATTTTAGCCCAATCGGATAATGAACAGACACAACAATTATTAGTTTTTTATACATAGATATAGATATATTTTTCCATTTTACCCCTCTAAATGTGCATAACAATAATTGTACAGCACTCTTAAAGAGCTTTTCAACGGTATGCATCGTGAAGGGTTTTCATTACTTTGACATTTGTACCCCGTACCCCTGTGTACCAAAATCAAAATTTCGAAAATGCATGAAGTCAGTGACCTTCCCCTTTTCCCTTTGCTTTGAAGGTCAAGTGTGCAAATTTTCATTGAAATCGGAATAAATCGGTAGATTTGAATAAAGAACACACACACACGCACCCATTCGCGCGCGCGCTCACACACACACATACGTTGACATTTCCTTTTTACCCCTCTCCTAAATGAAAATAATGACAAAAACGTACATTACAATTACTTTTCTCTTAAAGAGCCTTTCAACGATATGCACCATAAAGGGTACCTATCAATTACTTTGACATTTGTACCCCGTACTCCTGTGTACCAACAATTTAACTTTATAATCTCATGTAAGCAGTACACTCATAGACACTTCATTTATATAAAATAAAAGACACTCATAGACACTCTTCATTTATATAAGATGTAGTTATACATATTTTTCCATTTTACCCCCTCCTAAATGAAAATATGACAAAACTGTACATAACAACAATTACTGTACTTTTAAAGAGCTTTTCAACGATATGCATCAATAAAAGTATTTATTACTTTGATATTTGTACCCCGTACCCCTGGGTACAAAAATAAAAATTTCGCAAAATCCTTTCTTAGTGGATGTCTATGATATGAACCGAGTATATCCTCAAAATTTCAAGTCTCTCGGTTAAGCAGATTTTGCTGTGCGTTGATTCTATGTCAGTCAGACAGTCAATCAGGACATTGCCACTTATATTATAGATAAAATTATTAGGTAATTAACATCAAAGCAAAAACGGTAAATAAACGTAATAAAGAAAAAATAAAACAAATATTGTATTTTATACGAACAACTGCCGATTACTAAGTGAAGATATTAAATTAAAACAACTGATTACACAATTAGAAAATGAAGAATGGGACGTAAATAGGATTAAGTGAAATCAGGAGAAAATATAAAGGCTTGTCTAATCTCCAAGACAATATGGAATTGTATTTGAATGGTGCAGGGTCTTAAGGCCCCTTTCACACGGTGCGGGTCCCGCCCGCAGCTAGGTGCGGACGCGAGCCCGCATTAAGTATGACCTTAGTAACCTTAGTATAAACACAGATCCTTTCACACGGCGCGGATGCGGGCCCGGACCCGCGTCCCGGTGAAATGCTCGTCCGATGGGGACCCCCCCCCCCCATAGCTATATGCGGGCCCGCGTCCGCACTTGTCATTACTGGACATTAATCTCTATGTAGGTTTTCACACGTAGCGGACCCGCGTCCGCACTTGTCATTACTGAACATTAATCTCTATGTAGGTTTTCACACGTAGCGGACCCGCGTCCGCACTTACTGTTTTTTATTTTATTTTATTTTTTTTTTTTCAATTTCTTTTTTGAATTATTTTTTGGAATAGAAGTCCGTTATATTTTTTTATTTTCACAAAACTTTCGCTCGGGGAACCCTTCAGTGAGATCTAATACTTTTTCTAATTCTTCAAAAATGAAAATAGTTTTTTTAAAAAAGTGCTAGATCTCACTGAAGAAGCTTGGGTTCCACGAGCGAAAGCTTTGTGAAAATAAAAAAATATAACGGATAGATTTTACGGTATTTGTTAAGCTATTGATACACAAAAGATTGAGAAAACAGGGATTGAAGAAATTGGAAGGACAGTACTCTCTAGGAAATAGACATCGGCAGAACATATAGTTAGGGTAAGAGACGATAGATGGACAAGAAAGATATTAGACTGGTGGCCTTTAGAAGGTAAAAGAAAAGTACGAAGACCGATTAGAAAATGGGACCAGGAGATGAGAACAACTTGCGGTGGAGTAACTTGGAAATAGGGGTCGAGGATAGAAGGATGTGGAAAAGGATGGGTGTAATCTTTAACGAGGAATGGTTAGCAAAATAAACAAATATTATGAAAATATAAAATGAAGATAAATAAATAAAATGAACCCTAAAATAAAATATATTTATATTTTTAATTAATATATTAAATTTTTAAGGAGTAAGAAATAAGTAAATAAATAGTTAACTATTAATAATACTAGCCCATAAAAACCAAGTTTTTATTATAAATCCTTTATATTTTTGCATTTTGGTTGTGAGGGGGAAGTATTGGTAGAGAGTCTATGTGCCAAGTTTTAGCTCGATTGGACGACTAGAAGAGGGTTAACTAGCCCTATAAAGATTTTATATATACCTACCAATTAATTAATTAATTAAATAAATTTTTATTACATAATTTTTAAATATTTATTAATCCATTCATTTTTAAAAAGATAATTAATTAAATTGAGAAATTAATTAATTAATTAATTAATTAATTAAATTTAATTAATTAATTAATTTGTTAAAATGTTTTTGTATTGGTAGAGAGTCTATGTGCCAAATTTCAGCTCGATCGGATAAGTAGAAGAGGGTTAACTAGCCTTCCAAAGATTTTATATACCAACCAATTAATTAATTAATTAATTTTTTATTTTACTTTTAATACTTAATTTTTTAAAATTTATTTAATCCATTCATTTTAAAAAATTAATTAAATTGAAAAATTAATTAATTAATTAAATTTAATTAATTAATTAATTTGTTAAAATGTTTTTGTATTGGTAGAGAGTCTATGTGCCAAGTTTCAGCTCGATCGGATAAGTAGAAGAGGGTTAACTAGCCTTCCAAAGATTTTATATACCAACCAATTAATTAATTAATTAATTTTTTATTTTACTTTTAATACTTAATTTTTTAAAATTTATTTAATCCATTCATTTTTAAAAAAAAAATTAATTAAATTGAAAAATTAATTAATTAATTAATTAAATTTAATTAATTAAGTAAATTTAATTAATTAATTAATTTGTTAAAATGTTGTTGTATTGGTAGAGAGTCTATGTGCCAAGTTTCAGCTCGATCGGATAAGTAGAATAGGGTTAACTAGCCTTCCAAAAATGTTGTCGCCAGGCACCCAGGCACTCCCCCAGGCACCCAGGCACAAAAGTGAAGTTAATATAAAGGATTTAAAAATATAGTAATGTAAGATTAAACAGGATTACGTATCATTTGTTCAAAATAAAATTATGAATGTGCATTATGCAGCCTGATCTATAACTTGACTAGCACAAGCTACGTACTGCACAATTCCTCATTTAATGGGAACTACAGCGCTCTGCTGATTTGAAATCATCAGTAAAACTCAGCATAAGTGTATGGCAATTATGTAATTTTTTTTTCAATAAATGATATTTTCATTTTATTTTATTTTAATTTTATTATAGGCTTATTTCTAATTTTCCTGAAATTTCATCCCTAAACTCAGCCTGCGTATTATGCAAGATTTTACGGTATTTGTTAAGCAATTAATATTAGTCAGGAGTCAGGGTGCCCATAGGCAAAAAAGTCAATTATACATACTCTTTCCAAACCTCTTTGTATTGCTTGTTTAGGCCAAGTCTGACACCGTTTTCCTCTGTGATCTTATTTGGTTTTGGGGCGTTTTTCATTATTTGAACCCTTAACTTTGACGTGTCAGACTGGAAAATCGTAAAAAAGTTCTGCGTCAGACAATATTAAAATGTTGACTTATAGGGTTCAAATAATGTATCTTGAGAAAATCAGCTGGATATTAATGATTAATTAATAGTAATTAATAATAATTAATATTAATTCTTAAAATAATGAAAAACCATAACCAAATAAAATCACAGAGGAAAACGGTGTCAGACTTGGCCTAAACAAGCCATACAAAGAGGTTTGGAAAGAGTATGTATAATTGACTTTTTTGCCTATGGGCACCCTGACTATACACACACGTTATAAGTATTCTAAAATTTTACAACTAAATAACGAACACCCTGTTATCAATTGCTATCACTTTCAACAAAATCTCTTAGTAATATGGTATTCGGCCCTACAAACAGCGATCATATATAACTTTACAGATTTACTATGATATAAAGGTACCAAAAAATTTGATAAATATCCCCGTTTTATGTTCGTAAAATATGGATCTTTGTCAAAAAAAAGTTACAGAATCAACCCTGCGCTTATTCCGTTTTCCGCGCTTCCGCTTATTCCTTATATATATATATATGTGGGTTTACACTTTCCCCCCTCTATAGTCTTTCACAGTATTTATACATTACCATCACCATGTGAGTAATAAAAAAAAGAAAATTACGGCTATTGCACAGGTTAAATACTTTGATAGTATCAGGCTATTTCACTAACAAGTTTTATGATAATGAAAAACAACATGTGTTTAATAGGAAATTATTATATTCCAGTTTTAAATGGTATTGTGAGGAAAGAGTTTCAAACTTCGATTTTATTCATTTCAAACCTTTTAAATAATTCAACTTTTAATTGGTTTAAAAAGTAAGGGAATAATTCATACTAGTGGCTGAAGTAAGTGCATTATTCATTTATCTCTTCTTACTGAACAAGTCGTATTTTTAACTTCGGTTTCAACTTAAATACACAATTTCTCTTTACTTAACTTTTTATCTTCTTACCGAGTAAGTCACATTTCAACCTTGGTCTCACCATCTACAGTAACTGTTTCTCATTTACATATTAATACTTCTTCCAGAGTAAGTCAGATTTAAACATCACTCTTAACTTCTGCACAGACTTTCTCATTTAGGCATTATCACGTTTAACTGAGTAAGTCATATTTAACCCTCACTCTCAACTGCACTGACTCATCCATTTTACACATTGATAGTTTTTACTAAATAAGTCACTTTTAAAAAGGGGATGATAAGTTTCAAATTCCTTTCTCTTTGATTATTAACCCAATCATTGAGTTAATTAATACATAGGATGGGTTTGTTTATTGAAAACCGTGGTCATTATCTTAGTGGATATGTAAATTGCACCATTGTTTTTAGCAGAAATAAAAAAGAATGTTTTACGAAGTAAGACTAACAGTGTAAATTGCACTACTTCTCAAAACGAGGTAAGGAAAATAGTGTAAATTGCACCACTGCTTTCCAGAACGAGGTGGGTCAAAATATGTAAATTTCACCAATTCCTTTCAACATTGGGACGGACAAAGGAACATCACACTTCTTCTATAATTGAAAGTGACAATATCTGTTAGCCTAACAATCAAATAAGGCAAAGGGACAATAGCTGGCCACTCACGAACGGATTTTTATGACGGACCACGGACTTTTCCAACAGACTTGGGGAAATCCGCAGACCCGGTATATGTGTTAGTGAAGAAACAAACGACAGGACCTTGTGGGCGGACATGAGATCCGCGGATCTTGTCGGCCGTTGTCAACACACACGCACAGACCATGTCTGCGGATTTTGCTCCTTATCATTTCTATTTCTCACTCAAATATCGTTTCATTCCATTTATTTTATTTCTCACTTAAATTAAATTTTCAATTACATTATTTAATTTATTCAGTTTTTTATGCAGTTTTATTTTTCTCACTGTGGTTTCATTTTTCTTCAATATATTTCTCACTCCGGCATTAATCTATTTAAATATGGCAAAGGAGTGGACTAATGTTCACATTAAACAATTAATTGATTTGTATGACGATTTTCTTTCTCTGGACGTCCATACCCTTCGAGTTCTATGTGAGTTTATAGTTAGTTAGTATAATATATATACTATATATAATATAAACTAGAAAAACCCGGCAGACGTTGTCCTGCCTCTGTATAATTATTTACCTTTGTATATTTAAATATGGGTGTCGTGTCTGTAATCTAGAATCCATATTCGTTGTAGAAGATGGCATATACTGATGCGATTCCATAATTTTTATTGGTATAAATAGATAATGAACTATATATATATTATTTCTTATTAATAATTCACTTAAATGAACAATATTATTCACTATATAATTAAACTTAAAATAATTGAAACTAATGCTAATTATTAGCGTAACGCGAGTGGATAAACGATTTTTCCAGGCTTTTCCATTCCATAAAAAAAGTATTGAACAAAACAAATACATTTTTTAACACTTTAGCCTGAGCTTAAAACATTAATTAGGTACCATTTGTACAAAAGTCCCGGGCTATGGCTCTAAGAGACAAGGGGGGTGGTTTAGTCGGTAGTTCCATTAGCATGGGGAGTCCGTCACTCTGAACACAGCTCACGTGTACAGGTAAGTGCGTAAATGCATGCCACCTCCCTCCCCCCCCCCCCCCCCCCAAAAAAAAAATGTACACAAATAATTTTATAATCGAGTTCCTGGAATCAAATGAAGCACATATACCTATTTTCATTCAAAGCGGATCAAAAAATAGCAATATTTATAATTTTTAATTAAAAATATTTTTCTCTGTTTTTCCTTTTTATCCCGCTCTTATGTGTAAATATGACAAATGTGTACATAACAACAATTACTTTACTCTTAAAGAGCTGACGAATTGCATCATGAAGGGTACATACTATTTTGACTTTTGTACCCCGTACCCTGTGTACCTCTGTGTACCAAACTTAAATTTTGACATCGTATAATACTTCTCCATGAAAAAATACAACATATATGTGCCAAATATCATGGTGATCGGTCAAAATGTGTCGAAGTCTATAAATCAAAGACAGACAGACAGATACAGACATCCATATATATATACAGGGTGTCCCATCTTAAGTCTGCCAAAAAGAAGGGGCATATAGGGGACCCTAAAAGGAGTGAAAAATGTTATATTAACCTATGTCCTTTCGGGCTTCGTTTTCTGACTGGCGCCATTTTTAAAAATTTTGGGTTAAGCTTATTTTTTTACACTTAAACAAGTGTATCTCGAGAACAAAGCGGGATAGCTCATCATTTTAGGTATTGTTGAAGACCTAAAAACATTTGCTAAAGGAAATGTTACTATCAATTTTCATTAATTTTTATTCCTTCTAGTTCAAATTTAGCTCAAAATGTCTTTTTTTAAAAAAATCAAAAAATAAAGAAATTTTTGACGGCCCATAGTGCTTAAACTAGTTACATCTTGAATTGTCCAGGCAATGGAAAAACGTCTTTATTTAATAACCTTTTCATGGATACCCATATTATTGTATGTTAAATAGGGAAATTTTTACGTTATAGGCACATTTATTGAAAAAAACTAATGTAAATATGATAAAAAATTACTTTTTATTTAATATCTCCTCTTTTGAACGATATAATAATTTGACTCGACTTAATCATAATCACTTTCAAAGTGAATGTGTGATGAAATAACTATTGTTGACTATTTCTAGTAGCCTGGAGTATGACAATAACAGGGGGGGGGGGGGGGGGGGGCACCTCTTCCTCTCTTGTAAATAAGTATACAAAAGCATGTAACTTAAAATTAAAGCTGAAAACTGCTTTTTATTTTATTTATTTATTTATTTATTTTTTTAATAAAGATATAAAGAGTTTGGAGGAGCAGGATTTTAAATTTTTTAAATATATAACAATAAAAATAATATCTACATTTTTTATCAAACAATTTTATTTTATTAAAGAAAAAGCAAACATTTCAGCGGAAAATTTATATAAGGATTAACAAATTGGTAATCATAAGAAAGAACATTAACAATAACAACAACATTTAAATACTAACTAGTTTGAAATACCAATTTACTTTGA